>ONZH01029126.1:155000-175176 GCA_900303285.1 Rhinella marina
GCTAGGATATGCCCCCATTGTCTTATAGGTGCGGGTCCCACCGATGGGACCCGCACCTATTTCCAGAACGGAGCCCCCGAACTGAATGAGGGCGCACTGTGCATGCGCAGCCGCCCTCCATTCATTTCTATGGGGCCGCCGAAAATAGCCGAGCGCTGGCTTGGCTACTTCCATCGGCTCCATAGAAATGAATGGGATCGCACCGCGCATGCACGGCCCGGCTCCCATTCATTTCTATGAGCGGCGCGGGGAGCTGAGCCTGGTGGTGGCCGGAAACCTGGGGTCCTCCAGGCGCAGCGCTCCCCGCTCCGTTCTGGATATAGGTGCGGGTCCCAGCGGTGGGACCCGCACCTATAAGACAATGGGGGCATATCCTAGCGATATGCCCCCATTGTCTAAGATGAGAATACCCCTTTAATTAGACATACGGTTGACCAGCATGCTTGCTGTTTGATTAATGTAATGATTGTGGTTCACTGATAAATATGTACTGAGCACCATTACTATTTTGTGACTGCTTGAGAAAGGATCCATTGTGTGGACCGAAACGTCGCGTTTGGGTGAATAAAACACCTTTTTATTCTATACCTGGAGTGCCATGGAATTTTTTATATCGTTATTTGGATATTGGACCTTTTCCTTAGCCGCTGGCACCCGATTCACCATCTACTTGTCTGTGCTTTACACATTTTTGCTTTGTGGTATGTATCTATCTATCTATCTATCTATCCATCTATCTATCTATCATCTCTAGCTAGTATCCATCATCTCTAGCTAGTATCTATCTATCTATCCATCCATCTACCTAGAAAAGAAAATTTCACGCTGCTCCCAAAAGTTGTTGAATGCAAAGTTTCAGTCCTCTTACCAGGACTTTTCTCAAGCATTATAAAAATACTGTGTGAGAAAAGTCCTGGTAAGAGGACTGAAACGTTGCATTGAACAACTTTTGGGAGCAGTGTGGAATTTTCTTTTCTAGGTAGATGGTTGGATAGATAGATAGATAGATAGATAGATAGTAGGTAGATAGATAGATAGATAGATAGATAGATAGATAGATAGATAGATAGACAGAAGCTAGCTAGAGATGATAGATAATATGTGCCATCCGTTCCGTGCATTGGAGACAGCAATTTGTGGTCCCCAATGCATGAGCACCATTTGTGTGGTTGCCGCAGACGGATACAGACCCATTTAAGTTGTTCTATTTTTTTGTGGTGCAGAGGCACGGAGAGAAACCCCACAAGAGTACTCCGTAGTGCTTCCATGGGGTTCCATGCCTCTGTTCCATGCTCTTTCTGGATTGCGAACCTATTCAAGTGAATGGGTCCACGTCCGTGATACGTTGAGCACATGGCCGGTGCCCGTATATTGCAGGCGAGCAACGGCCATCTACATGAGCCCTTAGGCTGAGTTCACACTTCAGTTATTTCCATCAGTTATTGTGAGCCAAAACCAGGTGCAGGTCAAAAACACAGAACATGATGAAATCTTGTAACCTTCACTACTGGTTTTGGCCCACAATAACTGATTGACATAACTGACCAAATAACTGAAGTGTGAACTGGGCCTTACCTGCTTCCTGACACTGGCTCTTGGCTCCAGTGCTCTCCAACCTCTGCACGGGTCCCTGGATGTCATCATCCATTTTGACACTGCCTGCAACCAATTATGGACCACGGCGGTCACTTCTCCACTTGCATCAAGTGAATAAACTTGACCGTCGATACGGTACTTCAGAATTTGGGGCCCCGCTTTTAATTTCGCCCAGGGCCACATTTTGTCTAAAACTGGCCCTACTATTCTCTGTACTTCATGTCCCCTCATGAACTCCATTCCTACAGAGATTCAGCTGAAGATCTTGTCAGCTGTATTCAGGATAATCCCTCTTTACCTGAGTGTTGTGAAGTAACTTGTCATCCTGGGTGAATAGGACAGGTTTTGTGTACTGATAGGATGGCGGCCATTTTATTTTCCCTGATGATTACTCCCTAGATAAAACAAACTATTATAAATAATGAAAGGTATTTGGGAATATATTTATAATAAAATAATATTTAAGTATTTTCAGTAATTTTATTTTCTAAATTTCCAGGGAACTCCTTTAAGTCACTTATAACCCAGTGTACTACCACTTCAACTACAAAATTTTCCAAAATACTTAGCCTCCAGTTTATACTCAAACTTAATGGGTTATGGAAGTTTGACTAGTGGGATCCCACAGACGACAGTGCTGCATACAATATCACCCCAGGAGAACTAAATAGCACAGTGCAGCACAAATAGCTGCACCATGTTACTGCCTCCTATGGTTTAGACCTAGTGCCCATTGTCTCCTGAGTCCTTCATCAGTATTCAACTGTATCTCCACCCTGAGGACAGCAATGCAGTTGAAGTCAGGAGGACACCAGCAGCTGCTGACCAGGTACATAAGTGCCTGAAGCTCTTGTGTTAATTTAGGCTGGGAACATCAGAGGGCAGCCCCTGGGCATCGGCCCATAAGTAATCTTCCTGGTAGGGTCAATAGCCAGTCCACCTTTGTCTCTGTGGGTTGCTGAGGCACTGTTATGCAGGGGAAGCTCAATGAAGGGGATACAATGCTAAACCAGGACTGTATCCCCTTCATTCTCAAGATTGTTGCGGGTGCCGGCAGGTACAGTGTACTGATCATAAAGGATACCACCTGCTGACAGTTCACTTTAGTGAACTCATTCACAACAGCATTCTTTTTTACATTATCTGACATATCATTTGTAAAAATAATGATAATATTAATGAAAATATTTATTGCTGCTTTATAAAAAAAAAAAACAATAACAAAAAATAGGGCACAGTGTACCACCAGGAAACTGGGGTACACGTATATAGGGCCCTCTACAGTATCAAAAAACAAACGCTGATCAGAATTGTAAAATATATTCATTTATTGAAATTTCACTTAAAAAATCACAAAATATAAATAACAGAGTAAATGGTGGTGGTCAAGTAAAACAGCAGGTAAGTACACACGCTAGGCAGCCAAAGTGGTTAACATGATAATTCATTCATGGGAGCAACATTATGAAAGTAGTATGACAAATAATTAAAGTGCTAGTGCCAAAAAGTCCTTATAGTTACTACACAAGTACCCATAATACATACATAATTCAATCGAACGTACAATACAAATATGAGTAAAACATGTTACCAGACCGTGGCTGACTGCTATCCCGACGCGCGTTTCGCTCACTGCTTCATCAGGAGAGATAACATACAAATTTCAAGGTTATGATAGGGGTCTAGTTTTGGTACTCACGTTTTTACAACTCCCCGGGCTGGAGTTCAGTGACGGGAAGGAAGGGACCTTCAGGGCACACTCTGCTGTTGAGGGATCTCCTGTTGGATGTTGGTTGAGGTGCCCCTGATGGTACAGGGTTTTAGGTGCAAGGAAGGCTGGGTCCCTGGTGTTTGTGGCGCCAGCACCTTTGGCTGATATTAGGGATGAAAGCCCAGGACCAGCGACACTGCAGCAGGCCGTTTCTCCTAGGAACCAGGAGGATGACCGCTGCAGGAAGGATGGGAAAGGGAGAGCAGCAAAGGCCAGACAGATGCTGGTGGTAGGGGACTCTATTATTAGGCGGACAGACAGGGTCATCTGTCGCCGAGACCGTGAATGCCGAACAGTGTGTTGTCTCCCGGGTGCTCGGGTTCGGTATATCGCGGATCGGATTGACAGATTGCTGGGTGGGGCTGGGGAAGACCCGGCGGTCATGGTACACGTTGGCACCAATGACAAAGTCAGGGGGAGATGGAAGGTCCTTAAAAATGATTTAAGGGAACTAGGAGAGAAGCTAAAGTCCAGGACCTCCAAAGTAGTGTTTTCAGAAATACTACCAGTGCCACGAGCTTCACTAGAGAGACAACGGGAGCTTAGAGAGTTAAATAAGTGGCTCAGAGGCTGGTGCAGGAAGGAAGGGTTTGGGTTCATGGAGAACTGGGCCGACTTCTCTGTCGGCTACAGACTCTATAGTAGGGATGGGCTGCACCTTAATGGGGAGGGTGCAACTGCCCTGGGGGAAAAATGGTTAGACGGCTGGAGGAGCTTTTAAACTAGGATCTGGGGGGAGGGTGGGGGGTAATACTAGTAAGGGGGTAGATAGTGTAGATAGAGAGTGGGTCATAGGAGGGGAGAGTGGGGGGATAGTGGGGGTTGGGATTAGTGAGGAATATAGGGAGAATATTGGGCAAAACATCAACCAAAGTAACCCAAAAACCCCGGATATTTACTTCACAGGTAATAGTAATTTAAAAAGGGGGGTAAAAAATATACATAGACCTCTTAAGTGTATGTACACTAATGCCAGAAGCCTGACTAATAAAATTGGTGAACTGGAATTAGTGATGTGTGAGGAGGACTATGACATAGTGGGAATAACTGAGACATGGCTGGATGATAGCTATGACTGGGCAGTTAACGTACAGGGTTACAGTCTGTTTAGAGAGGATCGCCAAAACCGGAGAGGGGGAGGGGTCTGCCTTTATGTAAAGTCCTGTCTAAAGCCCACACTCTGGGAAGATATAAGTGAGGGACATGAAGATGTGGAGTCACTGTGGGTAGAAATAAATGGAGCCAAAAACAATAATAAAATACTAATAGGAGTTTATTATAAACCACCTAATATACCAGAGTCCACAGAAAATCTACTTCTAAACGAAATAGAGGAGGTGGCAAATCATAATGAGGTCGTTATTATGGGGGACTTCAACTACCCAGATATAGAATGGGAAACTGAAACCTGTATATCTCATAAAGGAAACAGGTTCTTGGAAATAACCAAAGACAATTACCTTTCCCAACGGGTTCAGGACCCGACTAGAGGGACGGCCATACTGCACTTAGTATTAACCAATAGACCTGACAGAACAACACATGTGCAGGTTGGGGGACACCTGGGAAATAGTGACCATAATATAATAACCTTCCAACTGTCATTCAAAAGAGCGTTTCTTCAGGGAGGAACAAAAATACCAAACTTCAAAAAAGCAAAATTTAGCCAACTAAGAGAGGCCATAGGCCTAACTAACTGGGACAAAGTCCTCAAAAATAAAAATACAGCCACAAAATGGGATATTTTTAAAAGCATCCTAATATCTAATTGTGAGAGGTACATACCTTATGGGAATAAAAGGTTAAGGAACAAGAAAAAACCAATGTGGATAAATAGAACTGTAAAGAAAGCAATAAATGACAAACAGAAAGCATTTAAATCACTAAAACAGGAGGGGGGCGAGGAAGCATTGAAAAACTATAAGGAAAAAAATAGACTATGTAAAAGACAAATAAAAACAGCCAAACTAGAGACCGAGAGATTAATCGCCAAAGAGAGTAAAACTAACCCTAAAATGTTTTTAATTATATAAATGGTAAAAAGTATAAACCTGAAGGTGTCGGCCCCTTACAAAGTAATGAGGGGGGAGTTGTAGAGAGCGATGAGGAGTAAGCAAAGCTACTAAGCTATCTTTTTCTCCACTGTATTCACTGAGGAAAAGAAACTGTCAGATGAAATGCAGAATATAAAAGTAAATTCCCCATTAAAAGTGCCCTGTCTGACCCAGGAAGAAGCAGAGCTGCGTCTTAAAAAGATTAAAATAGACAAATCTCCAGGACCGGATGGCATACACCCCTGTATCCTAAGAGAATTAAGTAATGTCATCGCCAGACCCTTATTTCTGATATTTAAGGACTCTATACTGACAGGGAGTGTTCCACAGGATTGGTGCATAGCAAATGTGGTGCCAATATTCAAAAAGGGTCCAAAAACAGAGCCCGGGAACTATAGGCCGGTAAGTTTAACATCTGTCGTGGGTAAACTGTTTGAGGGTTTTCTAAGAGATGCTATCTTGGAGTACCTCAATGAAAATAAGCAAATTACTCCATATCAGCATGGCTTCATGAGGGATCGGTCATGTCAAACCAATTTAATCAGTTTCTATGAGGAGGTAAGTTCTAGACTGGACCGCAGCGAATCAATGGATGTCGTATATCTGGACTTCTCCAAAGCATTTGACACGGTACCACATAAAAGGTTAGTATATAAAATGAGAATGCTTGGCCTGGGAGAAAATGTCTGTATGTGGGTAAGTAACTGGCTCAGTGATAGAAAACAGAGGGTGGTTATTAATGGTACATACTCAGATTGGGTCACTGTAACTAGTGGGGTAACACAGGGGTCAGTATTGGGTCAGTATATTTATTAATGATCTTGTAGAAGGCTTGCACAGTAAAATATCAATTTTTGCAGATGACACTAAACTGTGTAAAGTAATTAATACAGAAGAGGACAGGATACTGCTACAGATAGATCTGGATAGACTGGAGGATTGGGCAGAGAAGTGGCAGATGAGGTTTAACACTGACAAATGTAAGGTTATGCATATGGGAAGGAATAATGCAAGTCACCAGTACATACTAAATGGTAAAATATTGGGTAACTCTGACATGGAAAAGGACCTAGGAATTTTAGCGAACAGCAAACTAAGCTGCAGAAACCAGTAAGGCCAATAAGATAATGGGTTGCATCAAAACAGGCATAGATGTCCATGATGAGAACATAGTCCTGCCACTTTACAAATCACTAGTCAGACCGCACATGGAGTACTGTGTACAGTTCTGGGCTCCTGTGAACAAGGCAGACATAGCAGAGCTGGAGAGGGTTCAGAGGAGAGCAACTAAAGTAATAACTGGAATGGGTGGACTACAGTACCCAGAAAGATTATCAAAATTAGGCTTATTCATTTTAGAAAAAAGACGACTGACGGGAGATCTAATAACTATGTATAAATATATCAGAGGTCAGTACAGAGATCTCTCCCATGATCTCTTTATCCCCAGGACTGTAACGAGGGGACATCCTCTGCATCTGGAGGAAAGAAGGTTTGTACAGAAACATAGAAGAGGATTCTTTACGGTAAGAGCAGTGAGACTATGGAACTCTCTGCCTGAGGAGGTGGTGATGGTAAGTTCACTAAAAGAGTTCAAGAGGGGCCTGGATGTATTTCTGGAGGGTAATAATATTACAGGTTATAGTTACTAGAGAGGGGTCGTTGATCCAGGGAGTAATTTCGATTGCCTGATTGGAGTCGGGAGGGAATTTTTTTCCCTAAAGTGGGGAAAATTGTCTTCTACCTCACAGGGGTTTTTTGCCTTCCTCTGGATCAACTTATAGGAAAACAGGCCGAACTGGATGGACAGATGTCTTTTTTTCGGCCTTATAAACTATGTTACTATGTTACTATGTTAAATGAGGTGGTAGAAAAAAAGAGGAGTCTGTTTAAATAAATAAATGGAACATTTATTGAGAATCAGTTGCCTTGAGGTAGATGTACAGATTCATTGCCATGGCAGAAGTAGTTGTAATCCATAAAAAATACATTATATTTAGCTGTGGTTGCAATCCTAGTAACAGACTCTTGGTGAGGCATAGCATCTGGTCACATTCAGGCTGTGGTAACTTCTGGCTGACTATCTTCCAGGTATGTAGTATACATCAATAAACTGCTTTACATGGCCATTATACATATGTTTTGCCTTCCTGGCTTACTCACAATTTCCATAAGTATTGCCCACACTCCATAGAGAAATGCGTTCTGAATACAGCTTGTACTTCATTGTAGAGTGTGAACAGGCACCGTAAGCTAACTCCTGTCTCCACTGGTTGCTAATAGAGTCCATAGGATGAGGTAACAATCTCATCTCCACTAGGCTCTCTTTATACTCTCTCATCTTTGGCACCAGCACCACTTGGTGGAGACTGATGTGAAATAGTGGTTTACCAGCCTGTGATAAGGGATTACAGCAATATACATACTCAGCACAGGCTACTTTCACACTTCTGTCAGGGATCAGCGAAAAATGCTTCCGTGACTCATAATACAACCGGATGCATCAGTTATGAACTTATCCAGTTCTATTATCTTTAAATAGGAATGATGGATCCGGCATGAACACCATTGAAAGTCAATGGGGGACGGCACCTCAATCAAACAGATCCGGCACCATTGACTTGCATTGTGTGTCATACCAGATCCGTTTCGCTCCACATCCCATGACATGAAGCAAACCCCGTCTTGCTGCGATTTGCTTTCCGGTATGGGAAGGCGACCAAAGGGAACGGAATGCATTTTGGAGAACTCCGTTCTGTTCAGCTCAGTTTTGTCCCCACTGACAATGAATGGGGACAAAATGGAAGCATTTTTCTCCAGTATTGAGATCTGGCAGAGTTAAACACAAGTGTGAGAGTAGCCATAGAATGTCATTCTGCAAGTACTTAAACATACAGGGCCTCACTACTGATACGGAGTGGGGTACTGCAGATCAATCATATACAGATGTGGAACTGATTAAACATAAACTGGGGTTACACAAGGTAAAGTCAGAAAGGTAGCAGGAAAGAAGGGTGCTTGCTGCAGTAATGTATACTACTACGCTTTGTACTGCTTGCTGACTGCAGTAGTGAATGCAGACTTCATTGAACCCTAGAGATATGGAAATTCCAGGTGGTCATTACTGTCTGTACTCCCAGAAAGCTTCACAGGACAATGAGTACTAAAGACATTGAAAAAGCCGAAAGAGAGAACACAACATGACGGCTCTATGCTCTCTACTATCCTGTGTCTCAAATAAACTCCAGGCAACAAACCATCCACACACTGTCGTAATGTGAGTGCATCCTGTATATGAATGGAAGAATACATGTGGAATCGAATTTAATATATGTCATTATTTCAGGTATCTTTGAAGGTGACTGTACTACACAACCAAATCACGCCGTTGTTATTGTGGGCTATGGTACAGAACATGATGCAAAGACCGATGAAGATATAGATTACTGGATAGTAAGGAACAGGTGAGTCTTACCATCTTGACCATACAGAATCATGGATGGATTATGATGAATAAGAAGATTACTGTATTGTAAAAGCAGTTCAATTCATTCATCGGGGTCATAGAAAGTTGTGCAGGGTAAATTCAGTGGTGTAACTTGAAGCACTTGGGCCACTATGCAAAATAGTTACACTCAGGCTCGGACTGGCCCACAGGGGTGCAGGTGAATCCCCCGGTGGGCCCCTAAGCATGGTGGGCCCCGAGTCTCCTACCCCCTGCACAAGTGACACATAACACAGTAGACTTACTGCACTACATACATATATTCAATGTAAAGAACATCAACCAGCTTATGTTCATAGAAAAAACTTGAGAGATTATTAAAGAAACTCCCCAGTCTATTATTATAGACACGATCAGAGCTGAGATGACTTCCAGGTATAGAGGAAAGCTAACCAGTGCCTTCTTTTCCCCAGGACTGGAAATATTTGAATGTATCCATATGGTGGGCCCCCAAAATTAATTTTACTGGTGGGCCCTAGGCACCCCAGTCCAACACTGGTTACACTAAAGTGTGTGTTATTTCGAGTTATTTCTTCAGACTATTTCAAGATCCATTTATCATTAGATAACAGCGGTGTCTAATTGTGGTTTCTTCTTTCTTCCATTGCTTTTCATACAGCTGGGGTGCAGACTGGGGTGATCATGGTTACGTGAAGATGAGGCGTAATGTGAACCTGTGCGGCATAGCATCACATGCTTCCTCTGTGGACTTGGCCCGCTAACTCCTCAGTGTCTGAAGAATCAACCTGATCAGTTTGACATGTCATAAAGCAAATCCTTATACTCCCAGCTACAGTACCTTTGACTGAATCTCCTCTTGAGCTTAGCAATATATAACTGCATTGATTGCGTTGTAATTTGTATATGTGCTGTTTGTAATAAATAAAGAAAATATGCATAAAAAAATGTGATGTTAATGTGCACATTACTTTATTACACATTACAAATTGAACTAAATAGGGCATTTCTTCCCAAAAATTCAGATAATCTTCATTAAAGGGAATCTGTCGGCTACATCCACTGTATATAAATTAAGGCAATGTGTGTACCAGCATTACAATGATACCTTTGTGTGGTTTATCCATGTAGACAAATGCCCAAAAATGAAGGGGATCATTTATTATACTGAAATACGCCTATACAGTATTACATACCTCCCAACTTTGTAAATAAACAAAAAGGGACAGATTGTATGGTGCGCAAAGCGCACCGCTGCACATTTTTTCCTCACTAGGCCACGCCCCTAACTCCGCCCAAAACTATATACCTATTCCCACCAAGTCCCCTTTAAGGGAGTCTATCACCTAATTTTCACCAATATAACTAAGAGCACTGCGCCATACAAGATTACAGACACATACCAGACATACCTGTGTGCACTTTATGTCTGTATTTCATGTCCAGGAAAAGAACTTTTAGCAGGAAAACAGCTCTCAAGTGCCCAGCTGAAAGTGAAACTAAAAACAAAAGGAAAATACATACAATGCAACCGCACACTGCTAACCAGATAAAGCACAAAATGCCATAGAGATATGAGGTATTCTGGAGCTAATGCTATGCTTGTTTGGTAAATTAGAGATTCTTGGCAAATATATTTTGTACAAAATTATCTGGGCCCGTTCACCAAATCGTCCAGGTGATCTCTGTAGAACGGGAACCTAACACTATTTCCTACCTGTTATGTGCCAACCTTGGCTTCCGTATAATCAGGGGGTGTTTGGTTCCACATGCATGCTGGGTCCCTTCTGCCTTTTGCCATTTGTAGTGCTTCAAAGGCCTCCACTAATACAGAGATGCAGGTACCAAGCATGCATGCCGAGTCCACTCGGCTTTATAGTTACACTAGTTAAAATCAGCCTATGGAGCAGGTGGGGCTAGTCAGGAGTGCATGACCAAATGGAGTAGCCACAGAATCTCTAATTTACCAAACAAGCATAGCATTAGCTCCAGAATACTTCATATCTCTATGGCATTTTGTGCTTTATTTGGTCAGCAGTGTGCGGTTGCATTGTATGTATTTTCCTTTTCATTGCAATCAGCCACAGCAACGTGCACCTGCGCATTGGGAGGGGCTGACTGAAAACCCCTCTTTTTTTCTTTGAAACTAAAAACAGCTTTCACTGCTGACTCAATTTCTAACAGCTATATCTTCTGATATAGTGGATATAATGCTATGATTCTGGTATCGTTTGAAAGGGTGGAATGCCAGCTTTCAAACAAGGTCAGGACCATATCTCCAATCCTACAATATAAGCAGCTAAAGCAGCCCTCCCCTCTTCAGTCTGGTTTGCTTTGGGCACTTGCAGCAGCAGAGCTGGGCACTTGGGAGCTGTTTTCCAGCAGAATAAAAGTTTGAGATGTTTGGGATGTGTCTGCAATCTTCTGTGGGGCAGTGCTCCTAGTTATATTGGTGAAAAGCAGATGACGATTCCCTTTAATGCCCCCACATACTAATATTTATGCCCACATTGTGTCTTCACAGAAATATGCTCAGCTGTGCCCCCAGTAATATGCCCCCAGTAATGTGCCCATATTATACCCCCAGTAATATGCCCATATTGTGCCCCCCAGCAATATACCCACATTGTGACCCCCAGTAATATGCCCCCATTGTGCCCCCAGTAATATGTCCACATTGTGCCCCCAGTAATATGCCCACATTTCGCCTCTCACAGAAAGTAAAAATAATAAACACCACATACTTACCTTCTTCCTAGCAGCAGCAGGACATCGGCTGCTCTAGTCTGTGATGGAGGCGGAAACTAGGATGACTGCCAGCTGGCCCCGCCCCCCGCACAGACCAGAGGTGTGGAGAGCCGGCAGGGGGGGCAGGAGGAATGATGGAGCAGGGAGCCGATGCCGGCTTTTGAGGGAGTTTTACATGGAACAGTTTTTCACCGTATTTTTTGACGTCTCTTCTCTTTATATGGACTGATAAATTGGGCAGTTAAAGGGGATGTCACGCTCTGGTGTGGAGGGGTAAACCACACCAAGCGTTGGAGGGAAGGGGCTGAGGCCAGGAAACAAGTGAAGGAAAAGGGTCACCTCCTGCAGGAAACCCTGACACAAATCCTGACTGACTTCAAGTATGAACAGGCCTCAAAGGTAGGAGAGTTCATACACAGGACCCTAAAACCAAACTGACCCTATAGGACCCTGCAACTACTGACAGGACCGAGTCTACCCGTTCCTCCAAAAGGCCAAATAACACAACAGGGAAAAGCAGGGTAAACACAAAAGGGAAAGAGGACACTTACCTTAATAAGAAATGGAAGCAACCAGATCTCAGGAGAGAACCACACCAATCCACCACAATGTCCACTGAAACTATAAACCGCAAGTAACTGTGGTAGAAGCAGGAATAAATAGGGGAAGGACAATTACCACACCCGCAACAACTGAGGGGAAGGGGTGTGGTAAACAGCAACAACACAAAAAGGAAAACATGTCAGATTATGTCACATGTGCAAGCCTAGACGACTTTCTGCAACCTGTTGCAGGAACGTCCGTGACAGGGGATGAGTGTTTGTAGAAATGCTACTTGCCGATAACTGTCTATTGAAAAGGTACCAACAAAAACCTGATGAACGAGCAAACGCTTGTTCATCTGGTAATTCTGTCTTATGGCCTGCACCGAAAACCATTGTTTCTGCATAGCAATTCAACCTGTGTAAACAGATATCTGCTGCCCTAAAGCAATGATTCTCTATGAAGATAAGTGAAAGCTGTAGTGAACACTTGACACTACAGAGAAGATTTCTACGTGTAAGTGCAGCTCTCGCCTCCTCTAGTGCATCTAGTGTTCACTTCAGGCTTGGTCTATTCAGCACTGGACTAAGATCCACCAGAGGATGTTACCTTGAGTGCTCTCTCTTTAACTAAGTGCATAGTATAATCTTCTATTGCTATTGCATACACATCCCATATCATAGAGGATGTTATTGTGACAGAATACCAAGGGGTCACTCACACAGCCTTTTTTTCCAGCGGAATTTTGATAAGGGGACTGCTTTGAAATTTTGCAGGCAACCGAGTTGTTTCTGCCTCCTATTGAAAAGAATGAATAGCAGGCGAGAGTAAAGGGAAGTGACGTGTCCTTTCTCTGTGCAGTTGTGGCTCTAAACCACCACTCCACTCCTTCTCACAATTCTGGGGTATTTTCAATTAGAAGGAGCCATGTCCCTGTTAAATATTGATTGGCAAAAATGTGTAGACCAAGCGGTTGTTATCCACTGAGGTGTTTTTTCCACAGATTCGAAATCTTGAGTAGGACTGCATTCAAGTGTGCACCGGATTTTTCTTAAGCTTCATTCACATGGCTCAATTTTTCTCCGCTCACCAGGAGCAGGATAAGAGGTTAAGGATGCCATTGAGGGCTGGGGGGCATCTGTTGATAATAAGTTAATAGATTTCATTGTTCTGCACACAACCATATTAATTTTGGAGTCCACAAACCGCGGATCCTAAAAATACAGATACCACTAATGTGCACTCCACATTTTTGCACTAGAAATGGCTATTCTTGTCTGTAAAACAGACAAGAATAAGACATATTCTATAATTTGCAGAACAGCTGCAGACAGCTCAGGCTGGATGGTAAATGTGGTACAGGAATAGACACTTTTCTCTTATTCTATACCAGTTATTGGTTGGCTTACTTTGAGACAATTTTTATGCCAGAATTGTGGCACAATTTTTGCGCAAAATGGCACACCTTAGACCCCATCCCCTTTTCAGAGAAGCTCTACAGTCATGGCCAAAAGTTTTGAGAATGACACAAATATTATATTTTCACATGATCTGCTGCCCTCTGGTTTTTATGTGTGTTTGTCAGATGTTTTTATCACATACAGAAATATAATTGCAATCATATTATGAGTAACAAAAGCTTATATTGACAGTTAGAATGAGTTAATGCAGCAAGTCAATATTTGCAGTGTTGACCCTTCTTCTTCAGGACCTCTGCAATTCTCCCTGGCATGCTCTCAATCAACTTCTGGACCAAATCCTGACTGATAGCAGTCCATTCTTGCACAATCAATGCTTTCATTTTGTCAGAATTTGTAGGTTTTTGTTTGTCCACCCATCTCTTGATGATTGACCACAAGTTCTCAATGAGATTAAGATCTGGGGAGTTTCCAGGCCATAGACCCAAAATCTCTATGTTTTGTTCCCTGAGCCATTTAGTTATCACCTTTGCTTTATGGCAAGGTGCTCCACCATGCTGGAAAAGGCATTGTTGATCGCCAAACTGCTCTTGGACGGTTGGGAGAAGTTGCTCTTGGAGGACATTCTGGTACCATTCTTTATTCATGGCTGTGTTTTTAGGCAAGACTGTGAGAGAGCCCATTCCCTTGGCTGAGAAGCAACCCCACACATGAATGGTTTCAGGATGCTTTACAGTTGGCATGAGACAAGACTGGTGGTAGCGCTCACCGCGTCTTCTCCGAATAAGCTGTTTTCCAGATGTCCCAAACAATCGAAAAGGGGATTCATCAGAGAAAATGACTTTACCCCAGTCCTTAGCAGTCCACTCACTGTACCTTTTGCAGAATATCAGTCTGTCCCTGATGTTTTTTCTGGAGAGAAGTGGCTTCTTTGCTGCCCTCCTTGAGACCAGGCCTTGCTCCAAGAGTCTCTGCTTCACAGTGCGTGCAGATGCACTCACACCTGCCTGCTGCCATTCCTGAGCAAGCTCTGCACTGCTGGTAGCCCGATCCCGCAGCTGAAACACTTTTAAGAGACGGTCCTGGCACTTGCTGGTCTTTCTTGGGCGCCCTGGAGCCTTTTTGGCAACAATGGAACCTCTCTCCTTGAAGTTCTTGATGATGCGATAGATTGTTGACTGAGGTGCAATCTTTCTAGCTGCGATACTCTTCCCTGTTAGGCCATTTTTGTGCAGTGCAATGATGACTGCACGTGTTTCTTTAGAGATAACCATGGTTAACAGAAGAGAAACAATGATGCCAAGCACCAGCCTCCTTTTAAAGTGTCCAGTGGTGTAATTCTTACTTAATCATGACAGATTGATCTCCAGCCCTGTCCTCATCAACACCCACACCTGTGTTAATGGAGCAATCACTGAAACGATGTTAGCTGGTCCTATTAAGGCAGGGCTGCAATGATGTTGAAATGTGTTTTGGGGGGATAAAGTTCATTTTCTAGGCAAATATTGACTTTGCAAGTAATTGCTGTTAAGCTGATCACTCTTTATAACATTCTGGAGTATATGCAAATTGCCATTATAAAAACTAAAGCAGTAGACTTTGTAAAAATTAATATTTGTATCATTCTCAAAACTTTTGGCCATGACTGTACTTCCTTTTAACTAAGCCCCACTCCCTTGTCAAGCATGTTGGAAGAAAAAGTGTAGAAACCCTAGATGTGCCAAATTGTGCTAATTCGTGCCACTTTTCAGACACATTTTTGGCACATACACATTAATTAATCTGGGCCATTGTTTATTAGGTCATGAGTGGCAGTTCTGAGTCATAGGCTGCTTTCGCCCAAGTGTAATTTTCATCAGTATTCTGCTTTTTCTTGTCAATAATATGAAGCTTATGTTAATCTATGATTTTAATCACCGGGGTGTATAACATTTTTTCATCCATTTGGAAATGTGGATGGAAACACCCATTGAAATTTATAGAGATCACTTAAATATGAATGCATCTGTATGTAATCCATATTGCACCATTATGTCATCAGAATGTCATCTGTAATCCTTCCGTCTTACTCTATGGAGTTCAATTTGCTGCTTAGAAGACAGCCCATAAGTATTCTTGATAAGTAATACAGACACAACATTGATCATATATAGGTGTGTCAATGCAATTTTGGATAAGTCCCAAAATAGGAGACTTCACTTTATACTCAGTTGTCTGTGGTGTTCAAATTATGTTAAATTTCCGCCTTCATGGTAAGAGGGTGCAGCCACAGCACAAGAAGTACACGTCCAGTCTCATCCCTGTTCATGCAGATCTCTCCTGGTCACAACCAGAGAGCTAATTTTATTAGAAATACATGATGGTGTAATCACTCCCCCCTTTGTCATCAATTTTAATATATCAAATCACAATCATACAAGTATACATTTAGTAACAAATCAAATCAAAAGAATGATGATGGAGGCCGCCCAATGCTAATGAGGACACGTACACATTACTTCATTTATCTGGGAAATTCTAAGTGTCTGCAAGTTCCTCTTTTCCTATAGACATATCAAGAGATTATGAGTCATTTTTATTTTTAAGCATACGTAACATCTAATGAAGATTAATACAGAAAATGGAGACTATTTAATAATTAAATACAATATAGCAAAATTCTGTTCACCAACTAAATTTCTTTAACATTTTCCTCCTCTTGAACATAATTTGCTAATTGTCTAAAGAGAGTTTCCTAATTGACTATATTTAGTTCAAACCAGGGCCTATGGGCCATCCATTAACTGACGTATATCGATCAGGACAGACCCTATATCATCAATGCAGATCTTATATCTGTTCTCCGCTGGGGAGGAGAAGGAGACACAAGTAAATAAGTGTCTTCCTCCTCTTGTACACAGCCTGCTTAGGTATCCAGAGGATTCCCCCAATGACTACATTCTGATTGGATTCCCCAGATCAGGGCTCCACTGGACACTCAGCATTTTTCCCTGCACTTTCATTTAAGTTATTCCAAGTTATTCCCTGCACGACACAGGGGCACAATCAGAAGCGAGGCAAATGTCCAATAATCATCAGAGTTCAAAGTTGTCATGTCTAGGATTCCATAGTTCTCAGCTGAATAGTCAAGTTCAGTATTCGCAGGTTACATTGGTTTGTATATGTATATTCCTCTCTTATAGATTCTCCAGGATTCACATTCAGTATACAGGTTATTATTACAGTCAGGTGATGATGATAATATCTTCTTTCTGACATTACTGACTATTTAATCAGAAACAAATTTAGTATCCTTGTACAAAGAGAGCATCAACCATCAACCTATCATTTTACTTAACTAAATCAGTTTATTAGGTTCAATCAACACAGCAAATCAATCTAATCAATGGACAATTCTTTCTTAGAATTAGCGGCTCTATAAATCTCCCTTAACCTCTTAGCATGTTCCACATCAGCTGCCACCCAAACCATACCATCCTCATCATGGTATGTGCATAGCATGTTCTTTTTCTCTTTCTCAATAAAATCTGCTCCTGTACCCGCTGTAATGGAACACCTCTTTTTTTATTCTCAGGGATGATTATCTAAGGTGCAGACCACTGAGCAGCGAGGAGTCAGCCATCTATATACATCGGTTTCACATACCACATACACATCATCATTTTTCGATTGTTTGATACTTCTGCTAAGTGGGTTGCTACTCTTTCAGTATGTTATAGACCAGCCAGTTATTAAATCTGTTTAAGACTTTGTTAGTGAAGTTAGGACACAAATTACAACATAATGAACATAATGGGGCAAAGATGTAATATTCAGACTTTACTCAATAATCCAATCCTGATTAAACAATATTCAAGTGAGTCCACACCACCTTTCCTCTCACTGTGTGGATTATTTGCTAATTCTGTAATCTCTCATTATTCTACAAACTTTATAAGCTTTAAGTATACTATCACTGTAAATATGTTTGGTTTCACCAATGTTGGAATGGTTAGGTTAACACAGCACTCAGTAGGGACCATCAAGTCTGGGATCCAAACTTTTCCTTTATATGAACTAGGTACTAGTCTTTGAGTCCAGATCTGAAAAGGAATCACACACATGTTTATGTTCAACAGTCAGAGCTGACCTGTAAGGGCTCCTACCACTTTAGGAATGATAAAAAGTATCAAAAGGCTTGCTCTACACCTAGTATTCATCTACTTACTACCTCTGCCAGTATCTGCTTTTAGTCTTGCTTTTACTACAGGCCAGGTGTTTCCTGAAAAATAGATCAACATAGACAAGGACATATTCATACTGCCCCACCTTTGGAAACTTAATGCAGTCCATCTGCAATCTCTGAAATAGGCAAGATGGCCTAGGTATATGCCTTCCTGAAATTCTCAAAGTTCTTTCAACATTATTACAGGCACACATCATGTAACCTTGGACAAACCTGGTGGCAGCGCTGCTGACCCCTGGAATTCCCACCACCATCTCTCCCCCTGACACATACATCAACCCATGTGCTGAATTCATCATCGACGGGCAGAGTGCACTTGAGAAGGCACCATTTTACCTACCCTCCAGAGCTTGTCATCACTCATTGCTCTTACTTTAGAGGTCTTCTGGGCCTGAGTTGGCCAAGTCACGTAAACCTTAGGTTGGCTTCAGGTAATGGCTGGAGGTCTGCAGTTATAGCAGTTTAATCTCCCAACTTGTTGTCTGTTTTCTTTTTTTTTCTTCTGGACAGCAACAGGGCATAAAACAACTCTCACACATACTCAGCACTCTTCATGGGTTTCCCATGGATCCAACAAAACCTCTGCTTCCCCCAGATCAGACCATAATCATGGAAGATACCAAAGGCATATATGAAATCTATATGAATGTTAGTTATCTGACGACAACCATCTTACCAGCCTCAGTGAGTGCCTTCAGCTCTACCTTCTGTACTCATATTACAGAAGGGAGTAGTATTTGGGTGACAACATCAGTTTAGGCACTGACAGCATATCCTGTCTTCTGTGAAATCCATCTATACCATCTATGAGAGAAAACTCAATACTTGATAAAGTTATTAATCAAATCTGAATGTACTTGCTCTGTAGTTTGTATGACATCTAAACCTTCATGTAGTCTGGTAACCCAACCTCTTATCAAAATGCAGAAAATCTTCTGTAGACTCAAGATGCTCAAAGTGCTGTATCCCCTCCAGATCTCTACGTTCATGGCCCACGTGACTCATAAAACAATTCTCTTAATACTTTTCAAACGCTGTTACTTTTTTTTATTTTAACAAATCAAACGCTCCCATTATGTTCCGAAAATCCCAAAGATTCCGAAAAGGACAATACTTGAACAGTGGTCATAGCAAGTGGGAAGGCACACAGTAAGAAAAAAAATGTGTATTTGAAGGTGCAGTTCCCAGTTGCCATAATGACTAGAGATGAGCGAGTAGTGTTCGATCGAGCCGGTATTCGATCGAATACTACGCTATTCGGGATACTCGATTTCAATCGAGTATAACGGCGATGGCGCACTTAGAATTCGTTTCCCCTCCCACCTTCCCTGGCGCTCTTTTTCCACCAATCACCATGCAGGGGGGGTATGACAGGCCCGCGGAGCACGCTGGCAGCGCGAAAACGGCGTCTACATGGATTGGCTGGAAAAACCATGTGACCTCGAATATTAAAAACTCAGCTCTTCCTGCTCGTTCGCATATGCTGCGTGAACTTAGTCAGGGACAGAGGCTGGAGAAGGGAGAGATAGGTTTTAGCTGTTGGACAGGCAGGAGCGTGATTAAAAGCCCTTATCAGGGCTACTATAGTGCAGTACAGTGATAGCTTTACTACCATATACACTCTGCAGAGAACGGCTGCTGTATTCAGGGATAGCTGCTGGAGTAGGGACAGAGAGAGGCATTAGTGGTGTATTAGGTGCTCTGCTACATACCAAACTATATTTGGCACTACTGTTCTGCGTTCTTTTTGGCCGCAAAACCCTGTTATATACCTAGTGTGTATATGCACCATCTGATCTTCTGGCAGTATACGGCTGTGTATTTTTTTTTTTAAATACAGTTTATTTGGCTCTAGTGTTCTGGGTTCTGTGTACCTGCAATATCCTTTTTGTATACCAGGTGTAAATACCCACCGTCTGACCTGTTAGTACACGGCTGTGTACCTAGAAATAAAAAAAAAAAGGCCTTTTCTTTGTCAACTGTAGAGAGCGTTCTGCTTGCTTGCAAAATTATTTAATATACGTGGTGTTAATACACACCGTCTGACCTGTTAGTACACGGCTGTGTACCAAGAAATATAAAAAAACTAGGCCTTTTCTGTGGCACCTGTACTGTGCGTTCTGCGTGCTTGGAAAATTATTTTATATATGTGGTGTTAATACACACCGTCTGACCTGTTAGTACACGGCTGTGTACCAAGAAATATAAAAAAACTAGGCCTTTTCTTTGGCACCTGTACAGAGCGTTCTGCTTGCTTGCAAAATTATTTAATATACGTGGTGTTAATACACACCGTCTGACCTTGTTAGTAACACGGGCTGTGTACCAAGAAATATAAAAAAAACTAGGCCTTTTCTG
>ONZH01029127.1:0-58895 GCA_900303285.1 Rhinella marina
CTATGTACAAGAAATATAACTACTATAATACTGCTCCTATGTACAAAGAATATAGAACAAGAATATAACTACTATAATAACAATAATAACTACTGCCCCTATGTACAAGAATATAACTACTATAATACTGCCTCCTATGTACAAGAAATATCTACTAATAATACTGCTCCCTATGTACAAGAATATAACTACTATAATACTGCCTCCTATACAAGAATATAACTACTATAATACTGCTCCTATGTACAAGAATATAACTACTATAATACTGCCTCCTATGTACAAGAATATAACTACTATAATACTGCTCCTATGTACAAGAATATAACACTATAAATACTGCTCCTATGTACAAGAATATAACTATTATAATACTGCTCCTATGTACAAGAATATAACTACTATAGTATAACTGCCTCTATGTACAAGAATATAACTACTATAATACTGCTCTATGTAATGTAAAACTACTATATACTGCTACCTACTACTATATAGTACTGGCAAGAATATAACTACTATAATTGCAAAGAATATAACTTACTATAATACTGCTCCTATGTACAAGAATACTACTACTACTATACATATAACTACTCTATGTACAAAACAACTACTATGCTTATAACTACTCTGTAGTAATGAGTAATCAAGATATCTCAGAATATAACTACTCTATATATGCTCCGTGGCTGCTGCTTGATACAGGCCTGTTTTTCCACATGGTGTTTAGGTTATCACCCGCTCTGTTGACCATGCAGCACACGATGTCAGGTTCGTAACACATGCACTTAATTGACAAGTCCGTCTTCTCTTAGATCCACCACCCTTTGTACAGATCTAATGCTGCCTATAATAAGGTACACTGGTGAAAACTACTGTAGGAGATGCGGATACTGCTGCCTCAGATGTGTATATAGAGATTTGTATACCGCACAGTAGTACAGCTGCTAAGGTGAGTGCTGCAGTCATTCTAATCCACTATTGCTCCACGTGTTTCAACACCCCATGTGGCATCTTTCATCCTGATCATTCCTGGATGTGAGGGCACGGCTGACCCTGTGAAGGCACAGCTGACCCTGTGAGGGCTAGGTGGACCCTGTGAGATCTAGGTTTACCCTGTGAAGGCACGGTTGACCCTATGAGGGCTAGGCTGACCATGTGAGGTTTACGCTCATCCTGTGAGGGCACGGCTGATTCTGTGAGGGCTAGGTGGACCATGTGAGGTCTAGGCTGATCCTGTGAGGGCACGGCTGACTGTGTGAGGTCTAGGCTGACCCTCTGAGGTCTAGGCTGACCCTGTGAGGGCACAACTGACTCTGTTAGATCTAGGCTGACCCTGTGAGGTCTAGGCTGACTCTGTGAGTGCACGGTTGACCCTATGAGGGCTAGGCTGACCCTGTGAGGTCTAGGCTGACCCTATGAGGGCACGGCTGACTGTGTGAGGTCTAGGCTGACCCTCTGAGGTCTAGGCTGACCCTGTGAGGGCACAACTGACTCTGTTAGATCTAGGCTGACCCTGTGAAGGCACAGTTGACCCTGTGAGGGCCCGGCTGACTCTTTGGGGTCTTGGCTGACCCTGCTAAATAACATAATAGATGTGGTGGCCATCTACGGCCATACCACCGTCAGATACCGCTGCCTCCTCCTCCGCCAAATCCAGCATGTGTTTGTTTCTATTGCAGGGGGTGTTCCCCTGTTGGTTTTGGATTGGTGATACTGGAGGGGCTCCTCTGGATGTTTTTATTCATTTTTGTGGGGGTGTTCATCATAAATATTCTTTTCAGGGGGTGTCCCCAAGACTTTGATATGGTTGTGTCAGAGGGGGGGTCTCTGGTTATTTACCATACTCCATGTTGGTGCCATTTCTGAAGCTCTCAGTGTGACATGCATCACTATTCCGGTTGTGGTCACTGTCTTCGAAGATGTCTCAGTAGCGCCATTTCCAGAATGTTCTTCCTTTGCTGCGTTGCTTACAAAGGAAGATACTGTGGAGATGACTTCTCAGGCCTCTCCTGGTCCTCGTCTTAGGACTGTTATATCACTTTAAATATTCTTTGATAAGCTTAGATTGGTGGACGTCTGAGTGCTGAGACCACCAATCCAAGAGAGAGAATCATTCGTTCTCTTCTCGCTGCAGACAAAGCCTTCTAGACACGCTCATAAACTTCTACTGAGTTTTTGAAAACTCAGTAACCCTTTGACAACCTACCCAGTTGTCACGAACATGCCGGGATATACTGACATTCCTCTAACAGGTTGCAGGACGTCAGTGAGGTTAGCAACTCGTGGGTTAATCTGACAGGTTTTCCTTTGGTTTGTTGTTGCTGGCATTTACCACACCCTCCCCCTTCAGGTGTAGGTGTCTTATCAATTATCCTTGCCTATTTAGTGTTGCTTCTCCCACCATGCTGTGCAGTTTATACTTTCTGTGGTATCTGTGGTCTGCTGGTGTGTGATTCTCAGTGGAGTTCTCGTGGCTGCCATTTTCTACTGGGAAGTTAAAGGGGTCTTCTCATCTTAGACCATTGTCTTATAGGTGCGGGTTCCACTGCTGGGACCCGCATCTATATCCAGAACAGAGCGGGGAGCGCTGCGCCTGGAGGACCCCGGGTTTCCGGGGGTCCGGCCACCACCAGGCGCAGCTCCCCGCTGCGCTCATAGAAATGAATGGGAGCGCAGCGCGCAAGCGCGGCCACCGCTCCCATTCATTTCTATGGAGCCAACGGAAGTAGCCGAGCCAGCGCTCGGCTATTTTCGGCGGCCCCATAGAAATGAATGTAGGGCGGCTGCGCATGCGCAGTGCGCCCTCATTCAGTTCGGGGGCTCCGTCCTGGATATAGGTGCGGGTCCCAGCGGTTGGACCCGCACCTATAAGACAATGGGGGCATATCCTAGCTATATGCCCCCATTGTCTAAGATGAGAATAACCCTTTAAGTGTCCTCTTTCCCTTTTGTATTATTTGTGTGTATCCTTTCTCTGAGTTTGGTGATTGGGCCTGAGGGGAGACTCCTGTTCGTCCAGGTTGGTGGAGGAACAGTTTGACTCATTCCTGACATTAGCTTCAGGGTCCTTCAGGGACAGTTAGGGTCCTAGGTATCCTGCGTATGAACTCGCCTACCTTCGAGTCCTGTTCATACCGGTTGTTAGTCAGGACTGGAGTCAGGGTTTCTTTAGGAGGTGTCCATCTGCCTTCCTTAGTTTCCAGGCCTAATCTCCATTTCCTTTCCCCTTTTACGCTTGGTATGGTATCTTCCCCCCACACCGGAGCGTGACACCAGTCCATTATTATAGAGGTGTCAGGTTGCTGACAGAAACTTGTAGACAGAGAGATGAGGTCTCCAGGTCATAACCGGCTGCGGCACAGGATAGGCAACAGGAAATTACTGAAAATAAATGTGTGTTAGCGCAGTTTTAGAGATTTGCCAAGGGGGGTCAGGTAGTATTTTCGTGTAGCTGTACAGCAGGCCCCAGAATTAATTTTCCTGATGGACCCGAATAAGCCAAGTCCAAAACTGCCTGCTGGTATAGGTTCTTTTGCCTCTTTTGTTCTGTTTTTGGAGATACAGAGACGCTCAATCAGAACCTGTGGCAAGAGAAAACAAAAGTCGAGACATAGTCACTGTTTGATCTGTCTGCAAGCGCTGCCTAAGCAATTGCCTGCAGATGTGTGCAATGCTTGTTCCATAGAAATAAAACAAGTTTACTGGCGCTCTTACTTAAAATGTTGTGAGTATGCTGCAAGGAAGGTCAGTGCCGCAATGACAATTTGAAATAAGTAAAAGAAGAATTCCTGCGCTCACTCTCTGACTGCACCTAAGTACCAGTGACTAGAAGCGGGGTTCTACCACATCTGCTGTCCTCTAAGTTGTAATAAGTCTCTATTTGACACCGTCACACCTACCTGAACTTGTAGAGGAGAGTCCGTGATGTTAATATGTAGTGGTGAATACTTGATAGTTGTCCCGATCCTCCAGTGTAGAAGCAGTCAGTCTGTGTACTTGGAAAACATGCTCCGGCCGGCAGCACGTTTCCTATTCAAAAAAGCTTGCGCTCCAAATCAGAGCGCCGGTGACGTCACGCTAGCTTACAGCTACAAGAGCTGTTGTGGACGCGTTTCGAAAGGATCGCCTTTCTTCCTCAGGGATAGAGTCCTCTTGCCTGTGCTTCTCCTTAGGGCAGCGCTAAAGCCCGCCCATCAGTGCCAGTGACATCACCGGGCTCACTGCTGGGCGGAAGCCTCCGCCTGGCAGAGCCCGGTTCGTCACAGGAACCGGGCAAAATGCCTTTGCCCTGCGCTAATTAGCGCAGGGCAAAGGAGGGCATCGGAGCATGTGATGCTCCCGTGCTCTAGTCAGGCAGGCTGCCTGGCTGAAACTAAGGGTATGTCCGGGTTCAGCTCTGAAACAGGACAACCCCTTTAAAGGTGTTCTCCGGGAATTAAGAAAATACCTATATATTACTTTATTATAAATATATTCCCAAATACCTTTCATTAGGTATAAAGGCTCGTTTTGTCTGGGGAGAAATCATTAGGAAAAATGGCCGCCGTCATATTAGTACACACAAAACCTGTCCTGTTACTTCACAACACTGAAGTAAAGAGCGGCCTCATCCTCCTCTCTGCTCTGCTTGTCAGGGATTATGATCCTGAATACAGATGATAAGATCTTCAGCTGAATCTCTGTAGGAATGGAGTTAATGAGGAGATATGAAGTACAGAGAGGACGGACAGGACAGACTGTGGTAATGGAGACTGTATACAAGAGCTGCTACTCATGAACTCTATTCCTACAGAGATTCAGCTGAACATCTTATCATCTGCATTCAGGATCATAATCCCTGACAAGCAGATCAGAGAGGAGGATGAGGCAGCTCTTTACCTCAGTGTTGTGAAGTAACTTGTCCTGCTGTGTGATTAGGACAGGTTCTGTGTGTACTATAGGAGGGCGGACATTTTGTTTCTCCTAATCATTGCTCCCCAGATCGGGAAATTTCCCTGTAAGGTCTATGGCCAATCCGCCCCTGCCGATGCCCATCTACATGTGCCAGTCAAACTTCTCACAAAGTTTCTGAGAGTAGGCTGTTGTCATCAAAGCCAGACTCATCACGTGCAGTTCGGGGTTATGCCCTTCAGTGTTTCTCCTACCCCAAGGATTTTCACAAATTGTCAATTGTGTAATTTCTTTGTCTTCGTCAGGGAATTCAGATTGGCTTCTGACTGCCCCATCTGCAGACGTTCTTCAGATACATCTTCAACAAACTACTCTTCAGAGTCAAGTCCAACATATCTCCACCAACAAGAAAGCAATTCTTGGGATTCTTTACGGATTGAACGGATCTTTCTCGAGGCTGGATTTCTACTATCTATGGGATTGTAATGCATTGGAGGAAGTCAAGATAGATCTCTATGCATGAGTCTGTCTTGGGGCATCTCTTATCTGTCATCCCTTGGGAAAGGAGCCATTTCAGAGACCTTCAACAAAATATTGTGGGAACCTGAGATCGGAAGATATTTAATCTCCATTCTCCAGTGGCCATAAGCAAACATAGAAGAGCCGGTCTTAAAGGGAACCTGTCACCTCCTGTAGCGAAAAAAAACTGTTAGCAGTACCTTAATCTGGTGGCCAGAGTGACGCTAAAGAAGGTCTTCATAAGGAGAAGAGATTCCTGTAAATAGAAGAAATTGATCTTTTAATCATGCTCAGAACGCTGACTTGACTCGGCTTGAAGTCAAGGGGGCAGCGGCTAGTCAAGCAAACCACTCCCCCTGGTCAACTTGAATGACAGTTGCCGTTGGGCCGGGGATCGCGCAATTCTCGCGCATGCGCGGTGCGCAATTTCTCCCTGCGCGATCCCGGCCCCGGCTCTTCACCTTCTGCGGGCGCTTTTGTCCCTACAGCACTGCGCCGCAGAAGCAAGCGAGCGGCGCGGGGACGGCGGGCGCGCTCTGGCAAGCGCGCTCGGCTTGCTTCTGTGGCGCATGCGCTGTAGGGACAAAAGCGCCGCAGAAGTGAAGAGCCGGGGCCGGGATCGCGCAGGGAGAAATTGCGCACCGCGCATGCGCGAGAATTGCGCGATCCCCGGCCCAACGGCAACTGTCATTCAAGTTGACCAGGGGGAGTGGTTTGCTTGACTAGCCGCTGCCCCCTTGACTTCAAGCCGAGTCAAGTCAGCGTTCTGAGCATGATTAAAAGATCAATTTCTTCTATTTACAGGAATCTCTTCTCCTTATGAAGACCTTCTTTAGCGTCACCCTGGCCACCAGATTAAGGTACTGCTAACAGTTTTTTTTCGCTACAGGAGGTGACAGGTTCCCTTTAAGTGGCTAAAGCCAGAAAACCATTCCTAGAGAAATTCCACAACTGTGGGCCTTATTTCGAAGACCTCTGGGCTCATAGATCATGACAAGGTGTAGACAAGTTGCGGTCATTGAGTCTCAAGGAGATTCATCCAGCTCTCCTATGTTTCAAGCTGGTCTGCTCTGACAACATCTCGGCTTGGTACTTCAAAAAAGAAGGAGGTACCTTTGCAACAACTAGTCGTCGAGGATGCTGGAAGTCGGACCCCAACCAATCAGATATGGATTTCCTATCCTGAAGATAGTTATTCATTTTTAAGGACATTACCTTCCTTTTTATCTTGGGCTTCTTTCTGCAGAATATTAATAGAGAATCATTTTTGGCACTCTTACCTAATCCTCAAGATGACCATCAAAAAGAGTTAGATTCTCTGGACATCAGAGCCATTGAAATCTGTCTTGAAAGAACATTTAAAGAGGTATCTTCCAAGGAAGAGAATCATCTCGCTAGTGCCACCTTGTGGAAGAGGCTCCGTATGAGTTGAAGACTGACTTTTTAACAGGCCTTGGGCTTTGACAAGAAAATATAGCCAAGCTGTAGACAGCTGTTTTGAGGTGTTGGCCCTTCATCAATACGGAGTAGGATTCTGGCGGACTGGGTGCGATTCAAACAGCACCCCATCTTGAAAGAACAAGAGTTCAGGTTGTGTGATAACCTCTTTATCCTGCTGACTAGTCCTAGAAGAGTGGAATAGAAAGGACTTGTTTATATGTCCACAAAATGGTTACCTTCTGGAGAAAAGGGGATAACCCATTGTGTGTGTGCCGAACCATGAGGCCAGAGTCAAAGGGTTTGTCTCTTGGCTAATAAAAAATTTGAGATGAGACACCCTGAGACAAGCCTGAGACAAGCCTGATCTTCACGATCTTCAAGGAGGGGCCAATGGACCTGAAGATGTGATGCCTAGTGTTGATCGAGCACCAAAGTGCTCCGGTGCTCGGGTAGAACACTTGGTGATGCTCGAGTGCTCGACCGAGCAGAGTGGAAGTCAATGGGAGAACCAGAGCACTAAACCAGGCACCCCCTGCTCTGAAGAGGGGAGGGCATCTGGTTCATAGGAAAAGGTCAGAAAATGGTGGAAACACCACTGAAATGTTTTGGGAACAGCATTGGGAGGATGTCTGGATGCATCTTGGACTCCCAAGTCGCTGCTGGGAACAATGTTGTCCGAGTATTACGCCACTTTTACAGAATGACAATAATACGCCCAAAACCGAAGATAAAATTGATTTTAGAGGAAAAATTGTTAGGAAATTACACTGAATGTCACAGGTATTTAGGATGTTCAAACGTTATACAGCAGACGTAGCACAGGTAATATCGCCGTCACTAACAGCAGAAAATATTACACTGAATGTCCCAGGTATGTAGGAAGTTAAAATGTTATACAGCAGACGTAGCGCAGGGAATGTCGCCTTGATTAGCGGCAAAAAAAATACACTGAATGTCACAGGTATTTAGGAGGTTCAAACGTTATACAGCAGGCGCAGCGCAGGTAATGTCGCCTTGATTAGTGGCAGAAAAAAATACACTGAATGTCACAGGTATTTAGGATGTTCAAACGTTATACAGCAGACGCTGCAAAGTTAATGTCGCCTTGATTAGCGGAAGAAAAAAGTACACCGAATGTCAGGTATTTAGGATGCACAAACGTTATACAGCAGATGCTGCGCAGGTAATGTCGCCTTGATTAGCGGCAGAAAAAATTACACTGGATGTCAGGTATTTAGGACACACAAACGTAATGCAGCATACGCTGTGCAGGTAATGTCGCCTTGATTAGCGGCAGAAAAAATTACACTGGATGTCAGGTATTTAGGACACACAAACGTAATGCAGCATACGCTGTGCAGGTAATGTCGCCTTGATTAGCAGCAGAAAAAATTACACTGGATGTCAGGTATTTAGGACACACAAACGTAATGCAGCATACGCTGTGCAGGTAATGTCGCCTTGATTAGCAGCAGAAAAAAATACACTGGATGTCAGGTATTTAGGATACACAAATGTTATACAGCCGAACACCGCGACGTGCCGAGCATAGCCATGCTCGAGCGAATATAGTGTTCGGGCGAGCATGCTCGCCCCAACACTAGTGATGTCCACATCGAAATGCATTGCTGTGTGTCCTTTCTTCAGTAAGTTTTGAATATTTGGTTCTTTTTCTGCAGCTTTGATATAGGAGGAATTAGTGGCAGCGGTCGGATCTTCTCACTTCTACTAGAGCATTAGCGCCAGGTTTAAGCAATTATTTTGTGCACTAAAGGACCGGCAGAATCCTTGCAAGGAGTGCACCAGTTCTACAAGGACTAACTTTGTGCATATTTTTGAGACTTTCGTGCAAAATATTTCCCTTCCCAGATTTTCTTTCCTATCTTTTATTTGGAAAGCGACGATTAAAACAAAATAACAAATATCTTTATTCAATTCTTCATTTAAAACCGGTGGGAAAATTCTCCACATTCATCAAATAGGCAGATGGAGATCTGGGTACCAGAGATTATATCGGTATATAGGTAGCTGTGTACGCCGCCACTGACTGCTATGGTATAAATGCAGTGTGGTAACACCTTATTGTGGAAGCCTATACTCTGTCTATCCAGATCTGAAAGATATAGCGAGTATATAACGTGTCGGCAGATATTCAACTCAGCTGAACACTGACACGCCCTGGGGGGACGCTTTAGGCAGTGATCCTTATATATTTTGGGTGACGATAATCACACTTGCCAAAAGTGTCCTCTGCAGTGATGTACCTTTTATTTGGCAGAAGCTCTCTGATATGGCTTCCCTGGAGAAAAAGCAAAGCAAGGGGGTTCTGGTTTACCTCCGTGAGAGATAGCCTGCCAGGGGGTCGTGGTTGGCGGATCCAGACGGATATTATTTCTCCTCACAGTCAATGGAAGTAAAGTCGTTCAGTTGCTTTCTGAGGAATTTCCCACCCAAAAAAGATGAGGACCTGGCCACCGTTTGGCATGAGTGTGATGAAGTATGCCAATGGTTTCATCTGTTCCATGAGATATGGGCAGAATGTTTAATACTTAGACTAAGAGCCAAAGTCCGTAGGGATTTACAAGGATTACAAAGCGGAATGATTCAAACGTTTGACCGCTTTTGGCCAGAGGTGGTAAACTTTGAGGCAATACTCCAGGAAAGACTTTGCCTGTGACAGACGTAGCCGGATGCCATTCAGGACTGTTAGTCACAATAATTTGCCCTGATGAAAGTGTCCAAAGAAATATCTCCTGATGTCTTAGGAAATGACTAAGGACAAATGATTTGTGTACATGCCTTATAAAAACATACCTCCCAACCGTCCCGGATCCAGCGGGACAGTCCCGGATTGCAGTGGCTGTCCCGGCACGGGGGAGGTATGTCCCGGTCTCTGGCAGCTGTCTCTGCGTCCATAGGACGCAGAGACAGTTGTCTTTTACATGAAGAAGCAGAGAGCCGGAATCGACTGCCTGCTTCTTCCATCCTCCCTCCCATCCCCCCCTGCAGCTCTCCGTACCTCCTGCTGCATTCTGTACCTCTTGTCTAGGCGGGGGACGGGGCCGTCCGTCAGTCAGCATTGGCCCCGCCCCCTCCAGACAAAAGACGCTGATGTCCGGCTGGTGATGCTGCTGCAACTAAGAGGGTAAGTATAAGGTTTTTTTTTTTTTTTTAACTTTCTATGAGGGGCAGAAAGGAGTGTATTATCTCTGTACTGTGACATCACTGTGTTTATTATCTCTGTACTGTGACATCACTGTGTTTTTTATCTCTGTACTGTGACATCACTGTGTTTATTATCCCTGTACTGTGACATCACTGTGTTTATTATCTATGTACTGTGACATCACTGTGTTTATTATTCCTGTACTGTGACATCACTGTGTTTATTATCCCTGTACGGTGACATCACTGTGTTTATTATTCCTGTACTGTGACATCACTGTGTTTATTATCCCTGTACAGTGACATCACTGTGTTTATTATCTCTGGTCTGTGACATGACTGTGTTTATTATCCCCGTGCAGTAAGGGGACTGGGTGAGATTAGCTTATAGTGGGCGGAGTTAGGGGGTGTGACCTAGTGCAGAAAAAATTTGCTATGCGCGCCGCACAATATGTCCCTCTTTGACTCTTTGCAAAGTTGGTAGGTATGATATATACCACCGATGGAATCACGTGAGATAGGCTTGAGTGGCCTGAGGGGACAATGTGTCTGGGAAGGAGGACAGGGTAGCAGAAGCAAGGCTAAAGCTGGCCTTGCAATGAGATAGTCGGACAAACGTTTGTTTAGTCGACAGCTTTCTCCTTCGATGTTCTGATATATATGCATGCGTGCCACACTCCAGATGGAGTCTCTGAACAGGAGCTATAAAGCTTTGTGGTCCTGATTGTGGATCTAGAAGATGCCTGGATCTAGAGCAGAGTGGAAGCACCCAGGTGTGTAACGGTCCCTTTACACGGGACAATGATGTAGCAGATTGTCAGAAAGGAGGCGGTCCTTCCCAACCATTTGCTGATTTTTAACGGAGGAGACACATTTACATGAACCGATCTCCTCCAGAGTATGGGGAGCAGTGATCGCTCTTCCCTATACAGACTTATTGTTTCCCATCAGCAGATCTGCCACCGGGACAGGGTAATTGGCGGTGTAAATTTATATATACACGGTCATTTCTATTAACGCTGTTTAGCGATCTGTTCAATTGTTGGCCTGTGTAGAGGGCCCTTAAAGTGTAACTTTCATTCTATTTTTTATTTGTGTAATGTGTAGGGGCAGTGATACTGACCATTTTTGTAATATACTTTAACTACTGAAATTGTACATTTCTATCAGCAAAATAGCTCTAAATGGCCTTTTTTAGGCCTTAGCAACGCTCCTCTGTCTTCTGTTTACATAACACAGTCAGTGTTAGCAAGTCTCCACTGTTATGTAAACAGAAGACAGAGGAGCGTTGCTAAGGCCTAAAAAAGGCCATTTAGAGCTATTTTGCTGATAGAAATGTACAATTTCAGTAGTTAAAGTATATTACAAAAATGGTCGGTATCACTGCCCCTACACATTACAAAAATAAAAAAAAGTATGACCGTTACACTTTAAGACTCAGAGTCTATGGGAATGACTAAGGGCACATTCACATTACTGATTTGGTTCCTATTCCTCTGATCTGTCAAAAGAACAAAAAAAAATTAGAAAACCTGATTTGTTATTTTGAGCATCTTTTTTGTGCTAAAAATAACGGATCCATCTTTTTTTGAGCATCACTTATGATCAGTTTGTGTCACTTCCATCAGAGCTCCGTTATTTTAGATGGGAGAAAAAGTCTAGCAAGGAGGACTTTTTCTCCCATCTAAGGCTTGTTTCAGACTTGCGTGAAACAGCCTGTTGGATCCGTCTATTCCGGGCGCAGCCAGCATTTTATCTGGGCCATTTATTATAATGGGGGCCGACGGAAATCCAGCCGCAACCCTGCAAATATGCCGCGGACGAAAACTGCGGCATGCAACTGTATTTGTCCAGCTGCTCCTCTGCATATTTTCTAGGTTGCGGCTGGATCTCCGCCGACCCCCATTATGGTGAATGAGGACGGATGGAATGCCGGCAGAGCACGGCTGCACCCGGCAAGGGCGGATCCGACAGGCTGTTCCCGGCTGGATCTGTTTCACGCAAGTGTGAAACAAGGCTTAGGCCTCATTCACATCTCTGATAAGCAGATCTACCCGCCTGATCCAGTAGAGAATGCAGGCTGAGGGAGGAGTAAAAAAAAGAAAAAAAAAAGTAGCGTTCAACGTATAATGTCCACCGAAACCAAGCATTTATGCAGGAAATCGGCCGGGTCACTGCTGGACCTCATTGCATCCGGCGGTGAATTGGAGGATCCGGAAAAGCTCTGTTCTGGAACAGCCTGCTGGATCTCCTAGCGGAGATGTGAACAAGGCCTAAAATAACAGATCTCTGATCTTTTTTTTTTTTTCGTTTTTCTGTTCTTCTGATGGATCAGAGGAGCAGAAAGCTAAACGCTGCTGTGAATTCGCCCCAAGCAGTTTTACAGATACAAACAAGTCTCAGACGTAAACAACAAAGCGAAACCAGACAGTCAGGAGGTCAGTGTGTCTGGTTTTTCCCTCCAAAACTTTGCATAGTCCCTTATAGTAAATGTGGAAGATTTCTAACTTCTCAGTGCATAGATAGAAAGTCCCAAAGTCTCTTAATATTAGCTGACTGTGCATTAACCCTTTCCACAGTGCAGTCAGCTATAGTGTAATAACAGTGCAAATAAACAGGATATATTACAGTCTCCTTTATATATAAAAATGAATTTCTGCCTGTCTGTTCTTTATTAACGGCCAAACCACTGGACCGATCTGCACTAAATTTGGCACATACAGTACAGACCAAAAGTTTGGACACACCTTCTCATTCAAAGAGTTTTCTGTATTTTCATGACTATGATAATTGTAGATTCACACTGAAGGCATCAAAACTATGAATTAACACATGTGGAATTATAGACTTAACAAAAAAGTGTGAAACAACTGACAATATATGTCTTATATTCTAGGTTCTTCACAGTAGACGCCTTTTGCTTTGATTACTGCTTTGCACACTCTTGGCATTCTCTTTTGATGAGCTTCAAGAGGTAGTCACCTGAAATGGTTGTGCCCTGGGTGTGCCCTGTCAGGTTTAATAAGTGGGATTTCTTGCCTTATAAATGGGGTTGGGACCATGAGTTGTGTTGGGCAGAAGTCAGGTGGATACACAGCTGATAGTCCTACTGAATAGACTGTTAGAATTTGTATTATGGCAAGAAAAAAAGCAGCTAAGTAAAGAAAAACGAGCGGCCATCATTACTTTAAGAAATGAAGGTCAGTCAGACCGAAAAATTGGGAAAACTTTGAAAGTGTCCCCAAGTGCAGTCGCAAAAACCATCAAGCGCTACAAAGAAACTGTCTGACATGAGGAGCGCCCCAGGAAAGGAAGACCAAGAGTCACCTCTGCTGCGGAGGATAAGTTCATCCGAGTCACCAGCCTCAGAAATGGCAGGTTAACAGCAGCTCAGATTAGAGACCAGGTCAATGCCACACAGAGTTCTAGCAGCAGACACATCTCTACAACAACTGGTAAGAGGAGACTGTGTGCAGCAGGCCTTCATGGTGGAAACCACTGCTAAGGAGAACACAAGGAATGGACATTAAACCAGTGGAGATCTGTGCTTTGGTCTGATGAGTCCAAATGTGAGATCCTTGGTTCCAACTACCGTGTCTTTGTGCGACGCAGAAAAGGTGAAGGGATGGACTCTACATGCCTGGTTCCCACGGTGAAGCATGGAGGAGGAGGTGTGATGGTGTGGGGGGGCTTTGCTGGTGACACTGTTGGGGATTTATACTGAACCAGCATGGCTACCACAGCATCTTGCAGCGGCATGCTATTCCATCATTTATTTATCAACAGGACAATGACCCCAAACACCTCCAGGCTGTGTAAGGGCTATTTGACCAAGAAGGAGAGTGATGGGGTGCTACACCAGATGACCTGGCCTCCACAGTCACCAGACCTGAACCCAATCCAGATGGTTTGGGGTGAGCTGGACCGCAGAGTGAAGGCAAAAGGGCCAACAAGTGCTAAGCATCTCTGGGAACTCCTCCAAGACTGTTGGAATACCATTTCAGGTGACTACCTCTTGAAGCTCATCAAGAGAATGCCAAAGTGTACAAGAATGTGCAAAGCAGTAATCAAAGCAAAAGGTGTCTACTTTGAAGAACCTAGAATATAAGACATATTTTCAGTTGTTTCACACTTTTTTGTTAAGTATATAATTCCACATGTGTTAATTCATAGTTTTGATGCCTTCAGTGTGAATCTACAATTATCATAGTCAGGAAAATACAGAAAACTCTTTGAATGAGAAGGTGTGTCCAGACTTTTGGTCTGTACTGTAGGTACATGGGGTGTCCAGGAAGGTTTTTGTAAAGGTCTCAGCTCTCTAGGAAATTTCATGATCCGTTAGCCCTCTTTTCCCTTGTTTCTTCCAGACCCATTTGCCCCTGTTAGAGCCCGGTCTATTGACTTTCATCTCATCGCTCCAAATCACCTTTTTCCAATCTTCCACTGTTCGTACTTTTTTGCAAACTGGAGCCGACGCTTCTTATGAGGATATTGAAGTTGAGGCTTCTTCACTTTTCTCGGGCCACCATTCCAGACTTGTGTAATGTACTTCGCATGGTGCTTGTATGGACGTCTGTGATCTCACTATTACAAAGCACACGAGTTGCCTCCACTGCAGTGTTTGTCGCCCCAGAACTGATAGACCTTGTGATGAGACGACTTGTTGACTCCGATATTTTACCTGGACGTCCACCTCTTGGCTTTGGAATGGATGGATGAACTTCATTTTGTATTCCTCCAGCTGTCATGGCCTCACATGATGCAGTTTGGCAGTGTTCCTGGCCGAGATACCGCTATCCATGAGCCGGATGCTGCTGCTTCTCGTTTCTTGGGAAATCTTCTTCATGGCGCCTCCTGGATTCGGACCAGTGACCTTTCAATTGGGAATCAACCTAATAACACACGAAGCTATGAGGGGATAGGAGAACAGGTTGTAATTTGTAGTATAGAAGAAAAAGATTGTTCCTCCACCAGGAGCAGAACAGTAACAATGCAGTTAGGGTGAATGCACACGATCCGGATTATGTGCGGATTTTACGTGCGGATTTGCGTGCGGAAAATCCGGTCCGTAGGTCATGTACATTATATTCTATGACAATTTGAAAATCTCAATGCACACGATGCGGATTTTTTTAGTGCGGATTTTGACCTGCGGTGCGGATTTTACAATCCGCAGCATGTCAATTTATTTTTTTTTTCCAGTCCGGATTTCATGCGGATTTTCTCCACTCACTTCAATGGGGACCATAAAATCTGCATGATGTACGCACACAGTGCGGTTTTTGACGCGGATCCGCATGAATATCCGCAAGTACGACACAGGAAGGGGAAATGACATCATAAGGGGAGGAGAACCTGGAGACAGGAGAAGGTGCTGTTACCCGGCTGTTGCTGCTGTATGAGCAAAATGGAGATGCCACACTGGTACCAACGAATGAAGTTGGATGTATGCAGGCTAATTGTACAGGTGAGTGTAATTTGAGTGTGTGCAAGTTTGTGTGCATAGATGTTTGCATGGTGTTTTCCTGTTTTTGTGCATATATGTATGTCTGCTTATGTGTTTGTATGTAGGTATGTTTGCATGTTTGTGTGTACTTTGCATGTGGTGGTGCGTTTGCATGTTTGTGTGCAAATATGATTACCCGGTGTTTGCATGCGTGTTAACCCATTATGTGGTGTGTGAATATTTTGGTTTTTAATATTTTTTTTTACATTATCATTTTATCATGTCCAGGTGGAGTCTCAACCAATTTTATGGGATGCAACTGAAGGGGGATATTGTGACAGACAACAAACCAAGGATGCTTGGACAAGTATTTGCAGAAACATTTTCTCTCAGTGGGATTCTGCCACAGTCAACGAACAAGAGGTCATCTGTAAGTAATATTTTTTTTTTCAACTAAATTTTATTCTATTTGTTAAAAGGGTAATTTTTTAAACAATATTTCTGCACTCTAGTTAAGGATGTGAAAAATCGTTGGCGTACTGTCAGAGACCGTTTTAAGAAATTTGCTAACATGCAAGAGCAGAGTGGGTCATCCCCTTCAAAAAAGAAGTGCCCATATTATGACGAATTGAAGTTTCTGCTTACTAGTCGTGAACTCAGAGCGTAAGTATAATCTTGTTTTTTAACATGTTTGCGCTTACGAAAAATGTGCCCCTGTAGGAATCCTAATGTGTGATAATGTTTATAATATAGGTCTGAAGGAAACATTCCGCTTGCTAGGCAGACCTCTTCAGAGGATGGTGAAGGGCCATCGGCAGATGTGGACACACTTGACGCTTCAGACAGTCTACTTGAAACTACTTCCGATCCCTCCACATCTCAGTCTGCAACACAGGCTGCATCACAATCGCATCAAATCAATACATCAACCTCTCAGGTGGCTCCCCTGCGGGGAAAACGCAGGGGCAATAGAAACTCAAAAGAGCCATCAGTTGAGTTGGAGGCTTTAACAATGATTCAGAGGGTGGAGAAGGAGGATGAATTTGACCACATAGGCGCTTCACTGGCTAACCGTATTCGCTGTTTACCAAAGCAACGGCAACCATCTTTTATGGCAGTCATGTACACCCTATTAGATATCTATGAGAACCAATCTCCGTTAGCCAGTGTGTCCTCAATTGTATCTGCGGTTCAACAATATTCTCGTCCTCCTCCACCTACTGAATACTCTTCTGTCCGTCATTCAAATCCTGCTCCTCCTCCTAACACCCCCAATCAACCATATGGTATAACTCCTCTTGCCCATGGGCATTCTGCAGTATATCAGCCTGGCAATACTTCGTATTCCCAATCTTTCATGTCATACCTCCAAATGACTCCCCCTCCATCAAGCTCTAGTCAGTCAACATTTGGCAATTCTACTACCTCAACAGGAACTACTAGCTCCTGTGAGTATACCTCAACTCCTCGTCTACATACTTTTGAATAAAGTCTTTAGGGGGCCAGTTGGATATTAAAGTTTGCACTAATGGGTTTGTAGTAAAATGTTCCAGTTTTAAACATTGTTATTTAACTTTAGAATTACAGGTGAGCGAATCTACATTGAAATAGATTAGTTTGTGCTTCGTTTCCAGGTAAGGCGTTGTTCACATATTAGTTTTTTGATCAGTTATTCTCATCAGTTATTGTGAGGCAAAACCTGGTGCGAGTCAAAAACACCAAACAGGTGCAGAGCTTTTCATTATACCTGATCTCTGTTTACTGCCCAATCCTGGTTTTGGCTGACAATAACTGATGGAAATAACTGATCAAATAACTGATATGTGAACAACCCCATTGCGATATGGATTATGTTACCACGGTCCATAACGCAACTCTATGACGGAATGCATTACGGGATGCCTTCAGATGCTTTCCGTTATCTATTCCGTCATAATAGAAGTCTATGGCTGCATAACGGATCCGTTAGTTTCTGTTATGCAGGGGAGTCCTCCCCTGCGTAACAGAAACGGAATGGATCCGTATGCAGCCTTTATAGACTTCTATAATTACGAAATGGATAACGGAAAGCATGTAAAGGCATCCCGTTATGGACCGTGGTAACATAATCCATAACGCAATTCACCTTTTAACTGTAAACAAAGCGCAAACGTATATTTTTCAATGTAGATTCTCTCATCTCTAGTTACAATATAAAGTGAAAATTGTTATTTATAATGTATCAAGGTTTTTGACAATTTAGACCAGAAATTTTTGTACACATGATATTGTGAAAGCACTTATTTACAGCAAGACTTTTACTGGTCTTATATTTGAAATTTTTTGGAAGTAAACTTTCATTGAAAACTTCAACAATGTGTCTTCAATTTACTTTTCAAAAAATCATTGATGTAAACAATATAGTAGCCTTTCCAGTCCTAGAAGAGATCCGTAGGGCCTCTCTCAAGGCAGCTAATGTACATGCTGCCTTGAGAAAGGCTCTCAGAGAGTATGATGAACCTTGCTTCCTTGATTAAAGGTTGCTTTTGCATCATAAAATCACAAACACAGAATATTCATTTTTAAATTAGTTTACTTGAAAATTATGATTTCACATAATCTGAAGGTAATGCTTTAAAAAAAAATAAAGTCTTCTGAAGTCCATGCAAATGTCAAGAGCGTCAATTCTAAGAAGACGAAAACCTCTGGACAGCCTGCACACCACCGACACAGGAGTATTGCCAGGGTACGGCACCTTCAGGAGACATGAAATAGTCTGCAAAGGTATCTCGTACACGGACACCCGAATTTGTAGGACGTCCTGGGCCCCAGTTGATGGCTGTGTTAATGACTGGCATCTGTAACTCCATGTCTATGTCTTGACTATATTCGCGAGCATAGTTGTGAAGTACACAGCATGCCTTAATCACAGAATCAACTGTGGCTGGGTCTAACTGAATGGCCGTGGTAAAGACCCTCCACTGACTGACCATGATTCCGAAGGTGCATTCCACGAGTCTTCGTGCCCGACTCAGCCGAAAATTAAAAATCCTCTTCCGGGCATTAAGTCCCCTTCGTGGGTATGGGCGCAGCAGGTTTGGCATTAGAGGAAAAGCCTCATCCGACACCATCACAAAGGGAACTGAATCGGTGGTTCCCGGAAGTGGTTGAGGAGCTGGGAGTGAAACACATTCTCGAAGAATTTGCAGTCCAATCTGTGAAGTCCGCAGCACACGAGAGTCCCCAGTGCTGCCATAGGCACCAACATCTATGGCAACAAATTTGTAGTGTGCATCAGCCACCGCCATCAACACCACCGAAAAATACTTCTTGTAATTAAAGAAGCGTGATCCAGAGTGTGGTGGCTGCCTGCACACGTACATGTTTACCATCAACTGCGCCTATGCAGTTGGGGAAGTTGGCAACAGCTTGAAAGCCTTCTGCGACCTGACACCATGTCTCTTCAGTTGGTGAAGGCATCACTATAGGCTGCAATTTCTGCCAAATTGCATTGCATGTGCACCTTACAATTTTGGAGATGGTTGAGTGGCCAACCCGAAATTGGAGATGCAGGGATGCAAAGCTCTCTCCTGTGGCCAAATATCTGAAAGATAGAAGAAAAAAAACAAAATTAGTTTATTTACAGCATACACTTTGGTAAGCTTTCGTGCCAATAGATGTTGATAATGCATCCACAGGAAAAGACCCCTGACATTCTGGTGTTCTCCTTTTTACTACACAGTTCAAGTAGCTGCAAGACATTTTCTCAATGCACTGCTACCACACATGGCGCAGAACCGAGATTTATAAAAATCCAGAGGATGGTTCATTAGCATCACAACTGGAAAAGAAAGTTATTAAATAAACCACACTGCACTGGGTAGGTCTACATTGCAATTTTAGCTGCGTCTTTTGTCATGCATCCAAATATCCCTGTGCTGTTTGGCAACTCCATTCATTTGTGATTGGTCATGGTGTTATTCACATGACCCAGATACAATAAGAAGAGAGGTTATTACTCACAGATGCAGTGTCAGTTAAGAACATTGCATTCACTACAGATTACATCATGCAGCTTTCTAACAGGTCAGAGAATAAAACATTTTGTGGGAGTTCGTCTTGAAGTCACTTGCCCAAGTGCCCCTCAACTTGCTTGTTTGCAAAAAGTTGCAGCCAACAAATTCAGTGTGGCCCCAGACTAAAATCAATTATTTGCTTACCGCAAGGTGATGAGAAGCCTTTCTTCTGCAGTGATCGCCTTCCTCATAACAGTATTTTGAAATGTCAATGTGGGTCTCACAATAGACAACAAGCGATCAAATCCATCAATGGGTAAGCGACAAAATGAGATAAATTTCTCAGGGTATCTAAAAAATATTTAGAAAATAAGCGGTAAATCATTACTATAACATCATTCAGGCCCTGTTTTACTTTAACCTCCAAGAAAAAAATACGTAGTCCTTGCAAAAAGATTTGGCTATTGAGAAGATAATTTACATACTTTCGTAAATCTCTATATAGCACACTGAAGTGTCCCTTCTGTTCATGCTGAATGAGGAGTGGATGGACCCACATTCTTCGCCTCCTTCTGGCTTGCTGCTGAAGAAAGAGTCAGAAATTAATGACCACATTAATTTGTCACATCCATACATTTCATTAAAAATACCTTTACTAACCTCTCTCAGGCGACGTCGTCTCACAATAGTGATTATTGTCTGGAGGAAGAGTTGCATATATGGTTTGCGTAGGCGCAGAGGTCGAACAGTAGCATTTGTCTCCATTTTTCACTCTGACATGTGACAATGTGCTTTTCGATGGTACTCAAAATGGAGTATGGAGAAGAAGAAGGGTGGAACAATATTATGTCACAGGAAATTATGTAAAAGAGGGTGTATCTAAGGGAAAAAAATCTGCATGCAAATCCGCATGCAAATCCGCATGCAAATCCGCACGCAAATCCGCACCAATTGGTGCGGATTTACCGCACGAATCTTCCCTGCGAACACCTGCGGATTTCAGTGCGGATTGTCCGCAGATAAATCCTGATCGTGTGCATTTACCCTAACAATGCAGTTAGGGTGAATGCACACGATCAGGATTCACCCGCACGTAAATCCGCACGTAAAATCCGGTCCGTAGGTCATGTACATTATATTCTATGACAATTTGAAATTCTCAATGCACACGATGCGGATTTTTTTAGTGCGGATTTTGACCTGCGGTGCGGATTTTACAATCCACAGCATGTCAATTTATTTTATTTTTCCTGTCCGGATTTCATGAGGATTTTCTCCATTCACTTAAAAAAAAAATCCGCACGCAAATCCGCATGCAAATCCGCACGCAAATCCGCACGCAAATCCGCACCAATTGGTGCGGATTTACCGCACGAATTTCACTGAGAACACCTGCGGATTTCAGTGCGGATTGTCCGCAGATAAATCCTGATCGTGTGCATTTACCCTTACACTGACGAGCAAAACAGTAACAATGCAGTTACACTGACGAGCAAAACAGTAACAATGCAGTTACATGAGAAGAATCTGCAGAACTAATCATAGGATAAATAGCTGCAAGTCCAAAGTATGTATTAGATAGCCGAGACGATTGTCTATAAGGCTACTTTCACATTAGCGGCAGGCCTGATCCAGCAGGTGAAGGGTGCTGCCGGATCAGGACTGCCGCAGCGACATGTGTGGAGCCGGAACCGTGCTCCAGCCCCACACATGTCACACAGTACATACATACACACACACACACATATATAGACAAACAAACACACATACATACTTACATGCTCCCGGCAGGTCTTCGGAGCGCCGGAGGAGCAGGATGGCTCGCACAGGTGACAATTCCCCACAGCGCCCTCTGCTGGGCGCCTGGTGGAATCGTCATCTGTGCGCGCCGACCTGTCCCTACGCCGCTCTGAAGACCTGCCGGGAACCATTTAAGTATGTATGTGTATTTGTATGTGTATATGTGTGTGTATGTTTATGTGTATGTCTGTGTCTGTATGTGTCTATGTGTAGCCGGATCCGTCATGAACTCCATTGAAAGTCAATGGAGGGCGGATCCGGTTACCATTGTGGTCACACCAGACGGATCTGCCCCCATTGACTTGCATTGGGGGTCATTCCGGATCCGTCTTGGTGCGGATGCCTGGACCGGAGAGCAGCATGCTGCGGTTTGTTCTCCGGTCTGAAGACGGAACGGAATGCTTTCAGGAGCCTCCGTTGTCTTCAGTTCAGTTTTGTCCCCATTGACAATGGATGGGGACAAAACTGAAGCGTTTTATTCCGGTATTGAGCCCCTATGACGGAACTCAATACCGGAATTTTAAAACGCTAGTGTGAAAGTAGCCTAAGATGATGGGAGTCTCACGTTCAGAGCTGTAGTGGATGGTGAGATGTGGAGCCTGGAAGTCAAAAGATCTAAACATTGTTACCCTTCTGCTTATCTTAATATCTGTAATATCTCATTGTCTTGTAAAATGACATACACAGATCTCATATGGCCCCATAGCAAAGCTTCATATGGACCCTCCGCCCCACATATTGATATTTCTGCTGAGATTACAAGGAAATTTGTAGTTAAAAAAAGTCAGACCGCATCAACTTTCTTGTTGATAACAGTAGAGCAGGTCCTTTACTAATAAAGCATTTGTACTGTGATTAATACATTATGTGACATCGTATAATTCTGCAGCAACCAGAAGGGGGCACTGAGTGCATTTCCTTATATATAATTTATACGGTCTGGCATTCTTCTCATGACCTCCCCCTTGTGGCGACTGCAAGAAAATGCAGTGGATTTATGTCAGGATTGTAATGAAATGGTAATGAAAAGGTGAACTGTCAGAATGTCACTGACCTAAAAAATTTTTTATTTATGAGTAAAATGCAATAACCTTTAGTGTATGTGCTGGACCATGTGGTCAGAGCTGAGGGGATTGTCTTTTAAGATAAGATAAGATAATCCTTTAATAGTCCCACCATAGGGAAATTCACAATGTTGCGGCAGAACAGAGAATACAAAAACTCCAAGATAAAGGCATAACCGTGACTACAGATAAAAAATGTAAAAAGTAAGGGCTATAGATATCACCGCTTACAGAATTCAGTCTCTGGATGGGATGATATCCACATGAAACCGTAGGTGACGATTAAAGTCTATCTCCACTTGGGTCCCTGTTGGTTGTACAGCCTAACCGCGGCAGGTAGGAATGACTTCTGATGGCGCTCCTTCTCACACTTGGGGTTAAGCAGTCGGTCACTGACGGTACTGCCCAATGCTATCACCGTCTCATGCATATGATGGGAGTTATTCTCCAGCATGGAGACCAGCTTGGACAGTATCTTTCTCTCACCTACCACCTGCACTGGTTTTAGGGGGCCCCCCAGGATGGAGCTGGCTTTTCCAATCAATTTGTCATGTCTCTTCCTCTCTCTGGTTGAGACGCTACTATTCCAGCAGGCCACCCCCGGAGAAGACGTCTGATGACACCACATAATTGAAATAGGCCCTAAGAAGTGCCCTCTGCACTCCAAAAGCTCTCAGCCTCCTAAGCAGGTAAAGCCTGCTGTGACCCTTTCTGTATGGTGCTTCCATGTTATCTGCCCAGTCCAGCTTATTATTGAGGAGTACACCCAGGTACTTAGAAGTGTTGACTATCTCAATGTCCATCCCCTGGATGTCCACTGGTTTAGGAGGATGTGTGTGCTTGCGGAAGTCCACCACCATCTCCTTAGTCTTCCTAAGGTGGTTCTTCTGGCACCAATCCACACATTCCCAAGTCAGTTCTCTGTAGTCCTTGTCATCCTCGTCTGTGATGAGGCCTACTATTACCAAGTCATCAGAGAACTTCTGTAAGTAGCAGCTAGATGAGTTGTACCTGAAGTCTGCAGTCTGCAGTGTACAGTGTGAAGCGGAAAAGGAGCAAGAATTGTACCCTGAGGTGTCCATGTACCACAGATAACCGTGTCTGACACAGTCCCGGGCTCTCTCATACTGAGGTCGGTTAGTCAGGTCGTCTTGAATCCAAGGTGATGGTCCACTCCCACAAGATCCAGCTTGTCTCTTAGCAGCCCTGGCTCTATGGTGTTGAAAGCAGTGGAGAAATAAAAGAACACTATTCTCGCAGTATTCCCTGGTTTCTCCAGGTGAGAAAGAGCTCGGTGTAGAAGCTGGATGATGGCGTTGTCCACCCCAATTCCAGGCCCATAAGCAAACTGGAGGAGTTCCATGGATGAGCTCACTAGAGAGCGGAGATGTGTGAGAACCAACCTCTCCAACACATTCATCAAGCCACCATTCTGTAGCGGATGAGGTGTCTTCGGAACTGGTACCACACAAGATGATTTTCATAGTTGTGGTAGCTTTCCCAGCTTCTGGCTCATATTGAACATATACATACCTCCCAACCATCCCGGATCCGGCAGGACAGTCCCAGATTTCAGTGGGCTGTTTCATGGTCCCAGAACGGGGGAGGAATGTCCCGCTCTCAGGCAGCTGTCTCTGCTTCCATAGGACACAGAGACAGTTGCCTGTAATGAGGAAGCAGAGAGCCATAAGCTCCCTGCTCCATCATTCCTCCCCCTGCCGGTACTCCATACTGCTGGTCTGTGCAGGGGGCGGGGCTGGCAGTCAGCTGTGCTCCTCCTCCTACATAGACCAGCAGCTCCAAGTGTATCCTGCTTCTGCTGAGGAGCACAGATCATCAGAGGAACCAGGTGAGTATGTAGAGTTTTTTTTTTTTTACTTCCTGTGAAGGGGGTATATACCTGGTCATAATACTGTGAGGGATCACATAACTGGGCATATTACTATGAGAGGTCACATATCTGGGCATAACTACTGTGAGGGGGCACATATCTGGTGTCATGACCAGAGGATGTGGATCCTCTGGGTCAGCTGATAGTGGACTAGGAATTAGCCCAATATTGCTGACTGCTGACTCCCAGAGTCAGGACACTGGTGTTTAAACCAGCCACCCAGAAAGCAGCTAACTGCAGGAGTGTGTACAGAGTCCAACAGAGGCAGAGTAACGGAACTGATAATCTTTACTGGCAGAAGATAAACAAAAGTCACTTGAAACAAGGGCAAAACAGCGTTCAGAGTAATACGGTATACAGGTTCAGGCGGACTCAGGCAGTGCAAGGTCAGAAGTCCAGGCAAACTTACAGGTGACAGCAAGCAGAGTTGTAGTCAGGCAATGCAGGGGTCAATAGTCCAGGTAATCCAAGTAGCAGGCAGAATAGTAGTCAGGCAATGCAGGGGTCAATAGTCCAGGTAATCCAGGTAGCAGGCAGACAGGCAGGGAAGGTCAGGGCAAATTTGCAAAGTCCAGTACTCAGCAGATCAGAGTAGCAGGAAGCTTCAGCAGAGGTTAACAGGTATGACAACCACGCTTGGGCACTTCATGGTCAGTGAAGCTGCCCTAAATACCAGTAACCCCGCCTCCAGGTGGAGACATTAATCAGCAGGCGTCAATAAGAAAGGGACAGGTGCGCACGTGTGCGCTATAGCACACAAGTGGAGACCTGGCTGTGAGGGCGGATGCGGCGGTATACTGGTGGGTGCTTGCTCCTTCTGCGAGGTAGGCAAGAGCTGGGACCCATGGTGCTGCAGTCTGCAGACAGCGGTCTGGGCATAAGTACTGTGAAGGGGACATACCGTATTTTTCGCTTTCTAAGACGCACTTTTTTCCCCCCAAAAGTAGGGGGAAAATTGTGGTGCGTCTTTTAAAGCGAATACAAGTGAGTGCCTTCATTATGGAAGCGCTCACTTGTATGTATAAGGTGCCAGGACCCCCATCAGACCTCAGATCAACCCACCCAGCCCATAAGGATAAAATAAAAACCTCTCTTACCTGTCCTGCGGCGCGGCTCCGCTCCGGGTCCGGCGCTCCTCTGTCTTCCCTGGCCGGTGCTGCACTGTCCTGACCACATACAGAGTCAGGACGTAGTGCGAGCACTATGACCTGCCGCTGCACGCAGTCAGGTGTCAGTGCAGCGCCGGCCTTAGAAGCCGGAGGAGCGACGGACCCGGAGCGGAGCCGCGCCGCAGGACAGGTAAGAGAGGTTTTTATTTTATCCTTGTGGGCTGGGTGGGCTGATCTGAGGTCTGATGGGGCATATTTATTTAATATGGGGGCTGATGGGCTGATCTGGGGTCTGATGGGGATAGAGGGGGCTGATATGGGGGCTGATGGGGGCACATTTGTCTAATATGGGGGCACAGTGGGGTGATAACGGGGCTGATCTGAGATCTGATGGGGGCACAGTGGGCTGATGTGAGGTCTGATGGGGGTGTGACATGGAGGGCTGATGGGGTTCTGACATGAATGGCTGATATGGGAGTCTGATGTGATGTCCTGAAATTTATGGGGGGTCTGATATGAGGTGTGATGAAAAATATTTTTTTCTTATTTTCCTACTCTAAAATCTAGGGTGCGTCTTATAAAGCGAAAAGTACGGTATATCTGGTCATAACTACTGTGTGGTGGCATAAAGGAGGAATAATTACTATGTGGGGGCATTTACGGGACTGGCTTTGCGCATTGCACATAATGTCCCTCTTCCTTCTTTTCAAAAGTTGGGAGGTATGGATATATGTAATAATAGGTACCCTGGCACTTAGGTACCCTGGCACTGATGCCATCCAGCCCTGCGGCCTTCCCTGCTTTGCTTTGATCCTCTCGAGTTCCCTTCTCATCTGGACACTTGTGCAGATCCGACTGTAGCCAGATGACTGATTCTGGAGGTGAGAGCTAACAGCAGGAGGCCAGGTCACCATTAGTGCGGGAGAGGGAGTAGAAGGGCCTACTGGGGTGGGAGGAGAAGGTGTCTGATCAAACCTATTGAAGATTAGATTGAGCTCATTAACCCACTTGTTATCTTCTTCCACCTTAGAGACGGGATGTCTGTGACCTGATATTGAATTAAGGCTTTTCCAGACCTCACTAATGTTTTTCTGTCCCACTTGCTCATCCATCTTCCTCTTGTGTCTGGCTTTCCCCTCCCTGATTTGACGCCTCGGCTCCTTTTGCACATCCCTCAGCTTTTCCTTGACCTAAGGACCCTTTTGTTCTCCTTGAGAAGAGTTTTTATATCGGGGTTAATCCCGGGTTTGTTATTAGAGGAGCTCCTCACCATTCTTGTGGGTACTGTAGTGTTGTGTGTAGTCTGTTATGCAGCCTGTGAGACCGTCCATGGCCTCCAGCTCTTCCCATGCAGTTGTGTTGAAACAATCCCTCAAAGACGAGTCGCTCTCCTCAGACCATATCCTCACTGTGCGGGTGACAGCTGGTTCACCAATGTGTAGTGTGAGATGTGACACCGAAGCCTAGTCATTGCTGGCGGGTGTCTGTTTCATTACACAGCCATCACATTCCATGTATGAATCGGGCTCAGCTCATGAGCCTGCTCCATACACCTCTCATGCAACAAGGATGAGAGTATCAAAGTATAAAACATGTACAATCAAGCAGGGCTCACTTTTTTGTTTGCTCCATTATTTTTCTTCCCTCAACTGTCAGGTCCTTGCTTGTTTTTATTACGTCCTTTTAATTTGTCTCCCTTTTGCTGCACTGCACCTTTACTATTTAAGGTTTATAATGTTAATATGTTTAGTTCTTGTATGTGCTAAAAGATTCCATAGCCTCTCAAAGAGTATTTCACTGCTTGACCGCTGGGGCCTTAACCCCTTTTTACGGCGGTCAGTAAGGGGCCTTAGGCCGGGTCCCCATGTAAAAAAAAATTTAAAATTCCAATGAAAAATGTTTTTTTTTTTTCTATTGAAAATATGCGTTTCAATGAAAAAAATTGCACAAATAAAATCTCCCCCACAAAATAAAATCTCCCCCACATATTTGATTATCGCCGTGTCTGTAATGACCCGCACTACACAAATATCATGTAAATTATCCCCATGGTGAACAGTATAAAAAAATAAAAAAAGAGGCTGAATTGCTAATTTATTCTTAGTCTCCACTGAAAAAACGTAATAACAAGCTATGAAAAAGCGTAATTTACCCCAAAATGATACCAAAGAAAACTACAAATGTTCCGCAAAAATCAAGCCCTCACACAACTCCCGAAAAATAAAAACGTTATGGGTCTTGGGAAACGACTATGCAAAAAGATTTTCTTCCTTTTAAAAAAGGGGTTTTATTGCACAAAGTGCATAGGAATGAATGGGGCTGAGCTGCAATACCAGGCACAACCACTATACAATGTACGGCGCTGTGCTTGCTGAGAAGGCTGCAGCACTCACAGGAGCCCCGCTGCCTTCTCAAAACAGCCGATCTTCGGGGGTCCCGGGTGTCAGACCCCCACCAATCAGATTCTGATGACCTATCCAGAGGCTAGATCATAAGTAATACCGCCATACCCTGCTATACTGGGTTCTTTTAGTTTGCCTGTGAGGTTATTGTCCTGGGAATTACCCAGTTTGTCATTATCTAAATCCTGCCCCGAATGATAAATACTACCGCTCTTAACTGCATGCAGCCAGACTAGAGGTGGATGCCGCAGGACGCTGCCCGTTTCCTCTCTGCTGCCGGTAACACATTACCTCTGCGGACGGCGTTGTGTATTGTGACTCACTGCTGTATAGGTTTTTCCGGACATTGCACTCTCACCTGCACACGCTCTCGACCACGACCTACTTACTGCGATCGGCAGGACTCTTATTTTTAGTTCTTATGTAACATAATATATAGAAAACCGCAGGGCGCGTGTCCTTCCACCTCCTCACCGATCAGTGGGCGCTAATTTTAGAGCATATTGCAGCCAAATCCTCTCCGTAGAGGGAACCGCAACCTGTGTAATACTGTGCTGCTCTGTACTGTCAAGCAATGGACCAGCTGTATCCACAGACTTCAGTGCTGGGCGTTCACTCCGCAGCTGCAGGATTGAGAATGCAGCTTTGGGTGTGACTGGAGAATAAATAAATGCAGCACTCAGTCAGTCCGTATTTATCTGTTTTTGGATTCTGAGGTAAAGAACGTCATGTCTCTTCCGATGTATCTGTGATGCCACATCTGTCACCGACCAGGTCCTGGCACAAAAGTCCCACAGTCGGGGAAGGATAGATTTTCTTCCTCCCATCCTTGCTGCCAGTTCTGCTGCTGTCTTATTAGGCTATCTGTTCAGGAGCGATGAGCTGTGAAGAGTCCTCATGTTTTCTGCTTCCTTATTTTGGGACTATTTAGGGTCTGAATGAATTATAGGACTGGTCTGGGGCTTAATTTTACATTAGGATTACAGAGGGGTCTACTATTAGGACTGATCCTGGGGTCTGAAATCATTTTGGGACAGGTCTGGGGTCTGAATTAACTTTAGGGACAGCCCTGGTCTGGGATATCATTAATTTTACAAATTGTCTGAGGTCTGAATTACTTGTTGGACTGGTCTGGGGTCTGAATTACAAATTACAAATTAATGCACTGTACAGACAAAAGCATCATATTCTTGTAGGATAGAACATTACTGCATTTTTTGCTTTATAAGATGCACTTGATGATAAGACGCACCCCTGGTTTTACAGGAGGAAAATAAGAAAAAAAATATTTTTCATCAGCCCTCATATCAGATGCTCAGATCAGACCCCCATTTCAGGACCTCACATCAGATACTTATCAAACCTCAGATTAGACTTCCATACCAGACCCCCATCAGACTTCTATGTCTATGACTCCAATCAGATCTCAGATCAGACTTCCCTGCCAGACCCCATCAGACCTCAGATCGGACCACCATGCCAGACCCCATCAGACCTCAGATCAGACCTCCATGCCAGACCCCATCAGACCTCAGATCAGGCTTCCATGCCAGACCCCATCAGACCTCACATCAGACCTCCATGCCAGACCCCATTAGACCTCAGATCAGGCTTCCATGCCAGACCCCATCAGACCTTAGATCAGACCTCCATGCCAGATCCCCATCAGACTTCAGATCAGACCTCCATGCCAGATCCCCTTCAGACCTCAGATCAGGCTTCCATGCCAGACCCCATCAGACCTCAGATCGGACCACCATGCCAGACCCCATCAGACCTCAGATCAGACCTCCATGCCAGACCCCATCAGACCTCCATGCCAGACCCCATCAGACCTCAGATCAGACCTCCATGCCAGACCCCATCAGACCTCAGATCAGGCTTCCATGCCAGACCCCATCAGACCTCACATCAGACCTCCATGCCAGACCCCATTAGACCTCAGATCAGGCTTCCATGCCAGACCCCATCAGACCTTAGATCAGACCTCCATGCCAGATCCCCATCAGACTTCAGATCAGACCTCCATTCCAGACCCCCATCAGACCTCAGATTAGACCTCCATGCCAGATCCCCATCAGACCTCCATGCCAGATCCCCATCAGACTTCAGATCAGACCTCCATGCCAGATCCCCTTCAGACCTCAGATCAGGCTTCCATGCCAGACCCCATCAGACCTCAGATCGGACCACCATGCCAGACCCCATCAGACCTCAGATCAGACCTCCATGCCAGACCCCATCAGACCTCAGATCAGGCTTCCATGCCAGACCCCATCAGATCTCACATCAGACCTCCATGCCAGACCCCATTAGACCTCACATCAGACCTCCATACCAGATCCCCATCAGACCTCCATGCCAGATCCCCATCAGACTTCAGATCAGACCTCCATTCCAGACCCCCATCAGACCTCAGATTAGACCTCCATGCCAGATCCCCATCAGACCTCAGATCAGGCTTCCATGCCAGACCCCATCAGACCTCAGATCAGACCTCCATGCCAGATCCCCATCAGACTTCAGATCAGACCTCCATGCCAGATCCCCTTCAGACCTCAGATCAGGCTTCCATGCCAGACCCCATCAGACCTCAGATCGGACCACCATGCCAGACCCCATCAGACCTCAGATCAGACCTCCATGCCAGACCCCATCAGACCTCCATGCCAGACCCCATTAGACCTCAGATCAGACCTCCATACCAGATTCCCATCAGACCTCCATGCCAGATCCCCATGAGACTTCAGATCAGACCTCCATTCCAGACCCCCATCAGACCTCAGATTAGACCTCCATGCCAGATCCCCATCAGACCTCAGATCAGGCTTCCATGCCAGACCCCATCAGACCTCACATCAGACCTCCATGCTAGGCCCCATTAGACCTCAGATCAGACCTCCATACCAGATCCCCATCAGACCTCCATGCCAGATCCCCATCAGACCTCAGATCAGACCTCCATACCAGATCCCCATCAGACCTCCATGCCAGATCCCCATCAGACTTCAGATCAGACCTCCATGCCAGATCCCCTTCAGACCTCAGATCAGGCTTCCATGCCAGACCCCATCAGACCTCAGATCGGACCACCATGCCAGACCCCATCAGACCTCAGATCAGACCTCCATGCCAGACCCCATCAGACCTCCATGCCAGACCCCATTAGACCTCAGATCAGACCTCCATACCAGATCCCCATCAGACCTCCATGCCAGATCCCCATGAGACTTCAGATCAGACCTCCATTCCAGACCCCCATCAGACCTCAGATTAGACCTCCATGCCAGATCCCCATCAGACCTCAGATCAGGCTTCCATGCCAGACCCCATCAGACCTCAGATCAGACCTCCATGCCAGATCCCCATCAGACTTCAGATCAGACCTCCATACCAGACCCCATCGGACCTCAGATCAGACCTCCATTGCAGACCCCATCAGACCTCAGATCAGACCTCCATGCCAGACCCCATCATACCTCAGATCAGACCCCCATTAGACCTCCATGTCAGACTCCCATCAGACCTCAGATCAGGCCTCCATGGCAGATCTCCATCATACCTCAGATCAGACCTCCATACCAGACCCCCATCAGACCTCCATGCCAGGTCCCCATCAGACCTCAGATCAGACCTCCATGCCAGATCCCTATCAGACATCAGATCAGACCTCCATGCCAGACCCCCATCAGACCTCAGATCACACCTCCATTCCAGACCCCATCAGACCTCCTTTCCAGACCCCATCAGACCTCAGATCAGACCTCCAATAGACCTCCATGTCAGACCCCATCAGACCTCAGATCAGACTTTTAAAATAAGTAACTTCACTTACCTCTCCTGCTCCGCTCCAAGTCTGGTGGTCTCTGCAGAAATCACGCTTCCTTGTCTTCCCCCATCCATGCTGTCATCTGATGACATGCACCGTTAGGTCACAGTGCACGCAGTACGTCCTGACGCTGTACATGGTCAGGATCTGCAGTGCAGAGCAGCCCCATCTCTTACACTTGCCACCACCTTCATACAACTTTAACTTATAACTGCTTTATAAGATGCACTCGATGATAAGACGCACCCCTGGTTTTATAGGAGGAAAATAAGAAAAAAAATATTTTTCATCAGCCCTCATATCAGATGCTTAGATCATACCCCCATTTCAGGACAATGACCCAAGAAGGAGAGTGATGGGGTGCTACGCCAGATGACCTGGCCTCCACAGTCACCAGACCTGAACCCAATCAAGATAGTTTGGGGTGAGCTGGACCGCAGAGTGAAGGCAAAAGGGCCATAAAGTGCTAAGCATCTCTGGGAACTCCTTCAAGACTGTTGAAATACCATTTCAGGTGACTACCTCTTGAAGCTCATCAAGAGAATGCCAAGAGTGTGCAAAGCAGTAATCAAAGCAAAAGGTGGCTACTTTGAAGAACCTAGAATATAAGACATATTTTCAGTTGTTTCACACTTTTTTGTTAAGTATATAATTCCACATGTGTTAATTCATAGTTTTGATGCCTTCAGTGTGAATCTACAATTGTCATAGTCATGAAAATACAGAAAACTCTTTGAATGAGAAGGTGTGTCCAAACTTTTGGTCTGTACTGTACATACATATTGGGGCATACACAATACATAGGACTATTACTGGGGGCACATATAATAGGACACATCATTTTGTGGCGTATTAAAAGGCCCATGAATATTTAAAGGCCTATATATATATATACATATTTACCAGCACTTCCTTCTACAATCCCCCTGTTGTCGGGAACACAACAAATTTTGGGGAGAAATGTTGGGATATATTTGCCTCCTCAACCCCACTCATAACGGATAACAGTTCAGGATGGACTGAAGAATAATCCTGTCCTTAGGTACCTAGACATCACCCCTCGGCTTGGACCTCTTTCCTGGCCTTCACCATAACCCAACGTCTCCGTTCACAGGATAAACCGTCCTTGACTTTATCTTTAGCTTTTCCCACCGTCATCATCTAGTAGTCAGACTTCTGGGACGGCTTCACTGGTGTCTGTCTTCAAGTATTCTGCTCCTCCCACTGTTGTTTTTTATCATCAGACCCTGGGATGGCTTTCTCAATCTTCTTGTAGTGTCGGTCTTCAAGTATCCAGCTGCTCCCACTTTGGTCTTCAGACTCTGGGACAGCTTCACTCTCGATCTTCTAGGTCGAACCACGTTGCATGACAGTTCAAGGTACGACCACCTGGATACTAAGGACGATCACTGGGTGGATGGGCAGGTGGAAAAGCACAGTCCCTTTGAGATGGTATCCAGAGCAGCCAGGAAACAGTGGAGAATTTTTCCATGTTCTCTCTGATTCTCTTTCTCACTGCTCTCAGGGGTATCTGGTCGGATATCCACCTTCTTAGCTGGGCATAGTTGGGGTTCTTTTCTCCTACACCATTGTATCCATACCTAGGACGAAAGACAATACCATTTGCTCCTGGAGGAGTTCTCCCCTCGGGGTGCAATTAGTTGCAAACTATACCCAACACCAATACCCTTGACCCAAGTGTGGAGAAAGGTATTGGGCTGACCTTCATCCCACGGGACCCCTCGTTATCCCAACACTGGTGTAAGAACACCCAACCTTCAGAGGATCCCATCCTCTGCCGCATATCCCTCTGAACCAACAGATAAGGATGGCCAACCCAATGGGTTAGGATATCCGAGGGGAGCTATGGATGAAGCATCCTCTGTTCTTGATGGCATGGCATCCCTGTCTTACTCATGTGTTTCCAGTCTGACTTCCCCCTGTGTTGTGGAGGTCAGCATGATCCGTGGCATAAGTCTTGCCTTGGCTCTACAGGACTCCACAACACAAAACCACAGGCCGCACTCCGATGTCAACCACTTGGTGTCCAACCTCAATCAGAGCTGTGTTACCTGTCCGGACCAGCAAGTGAATGCACTGTGCAACATCACACTGAACCGCGTGCCAATGTTGCCCGTCTGCAACCCACTTCCTGCCCTGGTCCTCAGTATAACACAGGCCTACTGAAAACCCTGAGCAGAACAGTGCTACCTGTCTAGATCTGAGGCCTTGGCTGCCCAGAGTAATCATCACCTGCTCGCAAACCAACACCTTCCTCAGTCCACAGTATAGCTCAGCTCTACCCAAAGTAGACACCAGAATGAACCACAAACAGCCACGTCTGACAACCGCGACTCACAGCGGGGAATGCAAACTACAAAAATCAGCAAAGCGAAACACACTCGTAAACAAGGACCGCCGCATCAACATAAAGACATACAAACAGGTAACACAAACACAGGACACAGACATATACAGGGGACCAACGGGGTAACAAATGGCACAGGGGTGTCAAACATCCTCTAGCCTAGATTGGCCATTTTGACCCCTCAGCACCTGATCAGGCGTCCACTGAGTAGTGACTCTTTTATGGCTAATCTGGCTAGGCCCCACTGTACAATTTGTTACAGAGAATTTCCTCTCTCGCCCTTCTTTGTCCTGTCTTGGGCTAATATAATAGTCCACCTCCCCCCTCCTCCACCTAAGGCGCAGGAATATGACATCATCTTGTGCGTGTGACGGAATGCATGCACTCATGCTGTAACAGATGAATAGGCCCCCTGAGGCTCCCTCAGGATCTGTACAGATAAAGTTCAAAGCATTCCTGCCATTGTGTAAATGAGAGAACCCCCCCCCCCCCCCCAGATAAACAATGGCTCACACACCCTGTCACAAAAGGAGTTGGGAGGGCTAATTAGGCTGAGAAATATATATATATATACATACATATTGGGGCATACACAATACATAGGACTATTACTGGGGGCACATGTGGCATATTAAAAAGCCCATGAATATTTAAAGGCCCATATATACAGTACAGACCAAAAGTTTGGACACACCTTCTCATTCAAAGAGTTTTTTGTATTTTCATGACTCTGATAATTGTAGATTCACACTGAAGGCATCAAAACTATGAATTAACACATGTGGAATTATATACTTAACAAAAAGTGTGAAACAACTGAAAATATGTCTTATATTCTAGGCTCTTCAAAGTTGCCACCTTTTGCTTTGATTACTAATTTGCACACTCTTGACATTCTCTTGATGAGCTTCAAGAGGTAGTCACCTGAAATGGTATTCCAACAGTCCTGAAGGAGTTCCCAGAGATGCTTAGCACTTGTTGGCCCTTTTGCTTTCACTCTGCGGTCCAGCTCACCCCAAACCATCTGGATTGGGTTCAGGTCTGGTGACTGTGGAGGCCAGGTCATCTGGTGTAGCACCCCATCACTCTCCTTCTTGGTCAAATAGCCCTTACACAGCCTGGAGGTGTGTTTGGGGTCATTGTCCTGTTGAAACGCAAACCGGATGGAATAGCATGCCGCTGCAAGATGCTGTGGTAGCCATGCTGGTTCAGTATAAATCCCCAACAGTGTCACCAGCAAAGCCCCCCCACACCATCACACCTCCTCCTCCATGCTTCACGGTGGGAACCAGGCATGTAGAGTCCATCCCTTCACCTTTTCTGCGTCGCACAAAGACACGGTGGTTGGAACCAAAGATCTCAAATTTGGACTCATCAGACCAAAGCACAGATTTCCACTGGTCTAATGTCCATTCCTTGTGTTCTCCTTAGCAGTGGTTTCCACCATGAAGGCCTGCTGCACACAGTCTCCTCTTACCAGTTGTTGTAGAGATGTGTCTGCTGCTAGAACTCTGTGTGGCATTGACCTGGTCTCTAATCTGAGCTGCTGTTAACCTGCCATTTCTGAGGCTGGTGACTCGGATGAACTTCTCCTCCGCAGCAGAGGTGACTCTTGGTCTTCCTTTCCTGGGGCGCTCCTCATGTCAGACAGTTTCTTTGTAGCACTTGATGGTTTTTGCGACTGCACTTGGGGACACTTTCAAAGTTTTCCCAATTTTTCGGACTGACTGACCTTCATTTCTTAAAGTAATGATGGCCGCTCGTTTTTCTTTACTTAGCTGCTTTTTTCTTGCCATAATACAAATTCTAACAGTCTATTCAGTAGGACTATCAGCTGTGTATCCACCTGACTTCTGCCCAACACAACTCATGGTCCCAACCCCATTTATAAGGCAAGAAATCCCACTTATTAAACCTGACAGGGCACACCTGTGAAGTGAAAACCATTTCAGGTGACTACCTCTTGAAGCTCATCAAGAGAATGCCAAGAGTGTGCAAAGCAGTAATCAAAGCAAAAGGTGGCTACTTTGAAGAACCTAGAATATAAGACATATTTTCAGTTCTTTCACACTTTTTTGTTAAGTATATAATTCCACATGTGATAATTCATAGTTTTGATGCCTTCAGTGTGAATCTACAATTATCATAGTCATGAAAATACAGAAAACTCTTTTAATGAGAAGGTGTGACCACTTTTGGTCTGTACTTATATATATACATGCCTCATTAACAAGGGGCATGCATGCACATACATATATATACATATTTACCAACACTTCCTTCTACAAAGCTACGTCTGCAGTAAATAAAAGCACAATCCATTTCCTGACCCTGCAGCCTCAGAGATGAAGCCTCTGCCGCCTCTACCTCTCTGTGCCCTTCTGATCAGTAAGTGACCCCTGTGCCACCGCCAGGATCCAGGGGCAGGAATCATATGTACGTTGGGGTCTAAGGGGAATATGTGAAATCTTCATTTTTTGGGGGGTCTGTATAAAAGGGGGATCTGGTCTGGGGTCTGTATTTAGGAGGATTTCTTCAAAGGTTTATTTTAAGGGGGTCCGTTGTCTTTAATAATTGGGTCCAGTGTCTGTAATAAGGGGGATCCGAACTCTGTAATGTTCTAGGAGGTCTCTATAAGTGTACGAGCTCCCGGGGTCTATATTCAAACAGTTTGATAGTCTCTCTGGTCAGGGGGTATTGGGTCTATATGTCAGAGGTCTGAGGTTATTTACTTTGGTCTAGCATCTGTGTTAAGGGGGATCTGTAGTCTGTATTTTTCGAGGGTCTGGTGTGTGGTTTCTTTAAGTCTATGGTCTCTGGGGGTCTAATTACATGGTTTGTATTCTTGTTGTCTGAGAGTCTCTCTGGTTAGGGGCTCTTGGGTCTATATGTCAGAGGTCTGAGGTTATTTACGTTGGTCTGGGGTCTGTGTTAAGGGGGATCTGTAGTCTGTATTTTTCGAGGGTCTGGTGTGTGGTCTCTTTAAGTCTATGGTCTCTGGGGGTCTAATGACATGGTCTGTATTCATGCGGTCTGAGAGTCTGTCTGTTTAGATAGTCTGGGGTCTTTATTTTCCTAGGGGTCCGGTCAGAGGTCTCTATAAGTCTATGGTCTCTGGGGCTCTATTTACATGGTCTGTATTTGTGCTGTCTCAGGGACCCTTTATTTTGAGGGTCTATCTTTCATAGGTCTGGGGTCTGTATTTCGGGATATTTGAAGTCTGTGTATTTCTAGAGCTCTGGTCTGGGGTCTGCATTTAGGAGGATTTCTTCTAAGGAGGGGAGGGTCTGGTGTCTGTATTAAGGGGCATGTGATGTGTGTATAAAGGGGGATCTGAACTCTGTAATATTCTAGAGGTCTCTATAAGTGTACGGGCTCCCGGGGTCTATTTTCATATGGTCTGAGAGTCTCTCAGCTTAGGGGGTATTGGGTCTGAGGTTGTTTAGGTCGGTCTAGGGTCTGTATTTTTCGAGGGTCTGGTGTGTGGTCTCTTTAAGTCTATGGTCTCTGGGGGTCTAATTACATGGTTTGTATTCTTGTTGTCTGAGAGTCTCTCTGGTTAGGGGCTCTTGGGTCTATATGTCAGAGGTCTGAGGTTATTTACGTTGGTCTGGGGTCTGTGTTAAGGGGGATCTGTAGTCTGTATTTTTCGAGGGTCTGGTGTGTGGTCTCTTTAAGTCTATGGTCTCTGGGGGTCTAATGACATGGTCTGTATTCATGCGGTCTGAGAGTCTCTCTGTTTAGATGGTCTGAGGTCTATATGTCAGAGGTCTGAGGTTGTTTAGGTCGGTCTGGGGTCTGTATTTTCCTAGGGGTCCGGTCTCTATAAGTGTATGGTCTCTGGGGGTCTAATGACATGGTCTGTATTCATGTGGTCTTTTGTTTTGAGACTCTATCTTTCAGAGGTCTGGGGTCTGTATTTTGGGATATTTGAAGTCTGTATGTTCCTAGGGGTCTGGTCTGAGGTCTCTATAAGTGTATGGACTCTGGGGGTCCTTTCAGAGGGTCTTTTTCATGCAGTCTGATGGACTCTTTGTTTAGAGGGTCTGGTGTCTATATTTCTGGGGCTCTGGAGTGTGGACTCTACACATCTATGGTCTATGAATTCAGGGGGTCTGAAGGAAGTACCTGGGTCTATATTTCTGAGGTTTGTGGTCTGTGTTTTTAGGGTGGTCTGGGGTGTGATAAAGGGTCATATGCACTATATGTACTACAATAGATTGGGGGCGTGTTCTGTACAAATGGGTGGGAATCAGGACAGATATTTTGCAGGGGGCGAGCCATGAGCCCTTTTCAGAAGTTCTCTTCTCAGAAGTCGGCTCCTATGATTTCTTCTGCTGAAGTTTTCCGCCCAGACTGCGATAAAATAAGTGCCCCCTGCACGGAATGACTGGTTGCTGGACCTTCAGCTGCAGGAATGGCGATTAAACTCTCCCGACAGTTTCATCTCCGTCTTTATGAGACTCTTATCCGTAGAACAGCTCGAATTCACAATACATTCAAATGGAATATCAAAGAGGGGGCAAATACTTTTCCTCACTGCCTAAGCAATCACCTGAACGGTTTGTCTGGAGCAATGGCCATATCAGTATTGGGAAAAGTATCTTCCTCCTAGAGCCGCAGCGATCAGTCACTGAGCAGGAGTCTGGCGGCACGTGCTCACTTTCTCTGCAGCGCCACCGCAGGTGAAATAAAGCATTACGCGATACACGTGTGAATGGACCTCTTGGGTCCTCCAGAGGGAGAGCCACTCTGGCTGTTATATAAGGTCCTAAACAGGAACCCGGGTCCCCCCTTTAAGGACTTACTAATTCCTGTCATCTTATTTCAGGTTTCTCCAGAGCCCTAAATATCACGGGCCCCTCAGAGCCGGTGCAGGGGTTCGTTGGTGACTCTGTCCTTCTGCCGGTCACTTACAGCCTCGCTCAGCCTCCGACCACTCTGCAGGTCACCTGGAGCCACGACAATTCCATCGTCCTGTTTTCGGAAATGACAATGTGGGGCACAGAAACACCTCAGAGCCTGAGGATTTGCAACGAGTATCACATCGAGGTGGGGAGGTATCGGCATAGGGTGGTCTTCTACCCAGAAAATGCCTCCCTCCTGCTGAGGGGCCTCCAGCGGAATGACTCGGGGCGATACACGGTGACCTTCGAGGAGCTGAACCAAAGCAGATCCATGATATTGGTCGTACATGAGGCGACATCCAGCGACCCAGGTATGATGCCCCGGCTGGTATGATGGGGACGTGTCCTGTGAGAACCAACGATTAGGAGTTGTTCTGACTCATGTAACAATGTTTCAAAATGTTCATTCTCACACAGCTGGGGGTTTGTTACCATGTGTCAGCGTAAGCCATTCTCAAGCACAAAAGCAGCAGAGACCTCCTTATTTTGTCAGGATCTTACTGTTGGAGAGTGAATAGCCATCATGACCTAGTGCTGCTCACACAGCTGGGGGGTTGTTACAATGTGTTCATGAAAGCAAACCTCCTTCACCACACATTCCAGCCCTGCACTCTTGCGCGGCTGCGATGCGGCCATGCTGTGGTCGAGTATCACATGGACTGAGACTGTGCTGTTTAGGCTACTTTCACACTTGCGGTAGCAAGGCCCAGCAAACGGATCCGCACGGATCGCTAGCCCGCCATACTGGCGGAAGTCCGCTCCGGCCCCATTCACCATAACAGCGTGCTGTAGTTCTTGTCCGGCCGCCTCTCAGCATGTTTGCCGTGCTGCGGTCAGACCTTCGGCCCCGCCCCCATTATAGTGAATGGAGCCAGAGCAGACTTCCGGCAACACGGTGGGCTAGCGTTAGCGTGGATCCGGTAGGCTGTTCCCCCAGTCAGTCTGCATTGTTAATGGCTGCACGGCACCTTCAATACCGACTAAGGCTACATTCACACTTGTGTTGTTTTCTGGTATTGAGATCTGGCAGAGAATCTCAATAACCGGAAAAACGTTCCCGTTTAGCCGTCATGCATTATGGATGGAAAGAGATCTGTTCAGGAAGCAAAACTGCTGCAAGCTGCGTTCATAAAAACGGGGGGGAAAAAACGGATCCGGCAGTAAAAACAATGTACAGTACAGACCAAAAGTTTGGACACACCTTCTCATTCAAAGAGTTTTCTGTATTTTCATGACTCTGATAATTGTAGATTCACACTAAAGGCATCAAAACTATGAATTAACACATGTGGAATTATATACTTAACAAAAAAGTGTGAAACAACTGAAAATATGTCTTATATTCTAGGTTCTTCAAAGTTCGGATGAACTTCTCCTCCGCAGCAGAGGTGACTCTTGGTCTTCCTTTCCTGGGGCGGTCCTCATGTCAGACAGTTTCTTTGTAGCGCTTGATGGTTTTTGCGACTGCACTTGGGGACACTTTCAAAGTTTTCCCAATTTTTCGGACTGACTGACCTTCATTTCTTAAAGTAATGATGGCCGCTCGTTTTTCTTTACTTAGCTGCTTTTTTCTTGCCATAATACAAATTCTAACAGTCTATTCAGTAGGACTATCAGCTGTGTATCCACCTGACTTCTGCCCAACACAACTCATGGTCCCAGCCCCATTTATAAGGCAAGAAATCCCACTTATTAAACCTGACAGGGCACACCTGTGAAGGGAAAACCATTTCAGGTGACTACCTCTTGAAGCTCATCAAGAGAATGCCAAGAGTGTGCAAAGCAGTAATCAAAGCAAAAGGTGGCTACTTTGAAGAACCTAGAATATAAGACATATTTTCAGTTGTTTCACACTTTTTTGTTAAGTCTATAATTCCACATGTGTTAATTCATAGTTTTGATGCCTTCAGTGTGAATCTACAATTATCAGAGTCATGAAAATACAGAAAACTCTTTGAATGAGAAGGTGTGTCCAAACTTTTGGTCTGTACTGTAAGTCAATGGTGACGGATCTGTTTTTTTAGGAGCATAATGCATTTAGTAACAGATCCGTTTTTTCCGTTTTGATTTCACACAACCGCAACGAAATGGATGCATCCTGATGTGCAAAATCAAAACAGATCCGTTTTTATTCTGGTATGGAGATCTTCTGCCGGATCTCAATACCGGAATTAACGCAAGTGTGAAAATAACGTAAACAGTGCAGTCTCATTCATTTAACAAGACTCAGCTGCCGCCCAGACAGCCACGAGGTACTTGACTGCAATGCAGACGTGCTGCAATCCTGCCTAAGTTGCTAGTTCTTTCCTAAACTGATACATTGTAACGAGCCCTTCAGCTGTGAGAGCTCACATTTTACCGATTTGCATCTTTCCTCTAAATTATTTTAATTGAAATTCTAGGAATAACATGGGCTCTGGTCTGGGACATGAGAGAGACATGTGCTGCCCATGTGTTCAACTGATAATTGTCTATATTGTAACAAACCCTCAGCTGTGAGACATATTGGACAAATGTTTCCATTCCCTGACAGCACACAGAGATGGGCACCTTTGGGGCTATTTTTTAACGATTGCATTTTTCTCATTTTGGGCTAAAAAATTTTTTTTTTTCCCATTTAGTCTTTATTAAAAATATTCAGCCGTTTGTGAGATACATGGGTTAATAAAATCAGTCTGTTTGCAGAGTATCACTTCTCAGTCCCGTCAGTCGACAGCTTATGTGAACCCTTATCTCTGGTCTCTTGGCCCCTTAAACATTCATTATAGCTAAAGTGTTAATGAGGTCAGGAGATCAGAGATAAGGGTTCACATGAGCCGTCAGCTGACGGGACAGAGAAGTGATACTCTGCAAACAGGATGATTGTTAACCCATGTAATTCCAAAAAGGCTGAACATTTTAATAAAGACCAAATAAATTTTTTTTTTTTTTTTTAGCCGAAAATGAGTAAAATGCAATCATTAAAAAAAAATTTGCCCGTATCCTCGGAATCCCCTGATTTTGTATCCCTGTGGGTGAGCGGATACATATATCACCAGTGTCTCCTATGTCCTGTCTTTTTAGATTTGATATATTCCAATAATGAAGAGGACGACGGATGGCGAGTTTTCCGATCCCTGGCTGTACGAGGAATGTGTGCGGCCATTTTCATTCTGCTTATAATGGGTCTGCACTGTACGTGGTGGAGACAGGTTGGTGTCCTCTCCTAATCACCATCCACGTCAGTGTCCACACATACACCACAGACGTAACATTTAGGTTGTAAATAGCACTGGACATCGATTTCCTGCTGTTACTGTAAAGAATCCTTCCCCATATTAATCCTCTAGACACAGCAGTTTCCAGTCTCGTGTCTGAATCTAGATGGCGGCTATCATTAGCTGTGCTATATCCTGCTCATAGGGTGAAGCCAAAAAACTCCCCCCCCTCCAATCCCAGCTAAGGGGTTTACAGAGGGACAATGTTATCTCTCTCTGTATATTCACACACTGAAACCTGATTGACCTTTACAGGAGCAGCTTGGCATTGAGTGCTGCTGATTAGTTTACAGCTGACCGATATCTACAGACACTTCTCAGTTTACAGCGGCATTTACAGTTTATAGAATTTGTCCTTCTTTGGAATATTATACAATTTTTGGGATTTTTCCTTCTCTTTTACAGGTCAGAAAGTATCAGACTGAAATTATTTAAAGATGAAGATGGAAAAAAGAGAAAATTATTTTTTTTAAGGTGGATCCCTGAGCAAAATAATTCCAGAAATAAACTTTTTTTTTTTTTAATCCAGTATCCAATGGTTGGTAATTTCTTCTACATCGTACTGCACTGTGCTCCAAATACATCAATGTCTGCTCCGAACCCTGAGAAAGAATGTCTGCTTGTGGGGCCTGTAGACAGAGAAAGCCCCTCACTGACCTGCGTCTAATGGCTGCAGTGATGCTCTCATCATATCCGCCAGCTAGTGGTGACTGTATAATCTGTATGTAGTGAGCTCCCTCTAGTGGTGACTGTATAATCTGTATGTAGTGAGCTCCCTCTAGTGGTGGCTGTATAATCTGTATGTAGTGAGCTCCCTCTAGTGGTGGCTGTATAATCTGTATGTAGTGAGCTCCCTCTAGTGGTGGCTGTATAATCTGTATGTAGTGAGCTCCCTCTAGTGGTGGCTGTATAATCTGTATGTAGTGAGCTCCCTCTATGGTGGCTGCATAATCTGTATGTAGTGAGCTCCCTCTAGTGGTGGCTGCATAATCTGTATGTAGTGAGCTCCCTCTAGTGGTGGCTGCATAATCTGTATAGTGAGCTCCCTCTAGTGGTGGCTGTATAATCTGTATGTAGTGAGCTCCCTCTAGTGGTGGCTGTATAATCTGTATGTAGTGAGCTCCCTCTAGTGGTGGCTGTATAATATGTATGTAGTGAGCTCCCTCTAGTGGTGACTGTATAATCTGTATGTAGTGAGCTCCCTCTAGTGGTGGCTGTATAATCTGTATGTAGTGAGCTCCCCCTAGTGGTGGCTGTATAATCTGTATGTAGTGAGCTCCCCCTAGTGGTGGCTGTATAATCTGTATGTAGTGAGCTCCCCTCTAGTGGTGGCTGCATAATCTGTATGTAGTGAGCTCCCTCTAGTGGTGGCTGCTATTCTGTATGTATGAGCTCCCTAGTGGTGCTGTATATATCTGTATGTAGTGAGCTCCCCCTAGTGGTGGCTGTATATATCTGTATGTAGTGAGCTCCCCCTAGTGGGCTGTTAATCGTATTAGTGAGCTCCCCTAGGTGGCTGTATAATCTGTATGTAGTGAGCTCCCTCTAGTGGTGGCTGTATAATCTGTATGTAGTGAGCTTCCTCTAGTGGTAGCTGCATAATCTATATGTAGTGAGCTCCCTCTAGTGGTGACTGTATAAACTGTATGTAGTGAGCTCCCTCTAGTGGAGAGTGTATAATCAGTATGTAGTGAGCTCCCTCTAGTGGTGGCTGTATAATCAGTATGTAGTTAGCTCTCTCTAGTGGTGGCTGCATAATCTATATGAGGTGAGCTCCCTCTAGTGGTGACTGTATAATCTGTATGTAGTTAGCTCCCTCTAGTGGTGGCTGTATAATCAGTATGTAGTTAGCTCTCTCTAGTGGTGGCTGCATAATCTATATGTAGTGAGCTCCCTCTAGTGGTGACTGTATAATCTGTATGTAGTGAGCTCCCTCTAGTGGTGGTTGTATGATCTGTATGTAGTGAGCTCCCTCTAGTGGTGGCTGTATAATCTGTATGTAGTGAGCTCCCTCTAGTGGTGGCTGTATAATCTGTATGTAGTGAGCTCCCTCTAGTGGTGGTTGTATGATCTGTATGTAGTGAGCTCCCTCTAGTGGTGGCTGTATAATCTGTACATAGTGAGCTCCCTCTAGTGGTGGCTGTATAATCTGTATGTAGTAGGAGTAGGGCAGTATGGTTTTATGCACAGTGATCGTCCAATATTCTTTGATTGGATATTTAACGCATCCAGTATTTGGGACAATCTGCCACCAGCCCCGCGGACTGATAGGATTGCACCGCCATATCCTCCTTCCGGCTGTTTGTAGATTTCAGGCTGTTTTGTAAGAGCAAAGACTCTGTGATTTGTACAATGTGAGCAAATGAATAAATTATCATTGCAGAGCAGGAACACGATGAGCAAACACCGCAACAGTGTGCAAAATCTGCTGCCCATAATGCCATTCTGTGAGGCCCCAACTAACATTCTCGTGGTGTGACTGCCTGAGAGCACGGTGTGTCTGGCAGTGTCTGGATGGCGCTGCTTTAGGGGTACTATGTGTCTGGCACTGTCGTGGGGGGACACTGCGCGCCTGGCACTGTCGTGTGTGTGTGTGTGTGGGGGGGGGGGGCACTGTGCGCCTGGCACTGTTGGGGGGAGCACAAGGTAGAGAGGAGGTGCTCATGTAGGGTAGGGTAGTGTATCATCTCCTTCTTTACTCCTATAGAAAGGCCATACACAAGCAGGGGCCCTCAGGGGGCCACATGGGACCCCCATTCTCCTATCAGACGTATGGTATATATTGATGTCACAGCTGGGAATACCCCTTTAAAGGCCATGTACATCTTTGGGGGCATTTTTTTTTTTATTATTGTATTTATTTTGAGCTAAAAATCATTTTTCCAGTTGGTCTTTATTAACAATATGGAGCACTTTTTTCTGTACAGAGCTGACATGCTCCAGTAGCTACCTGTGGATTTTCTGTGTTTTCCGTCATCTGGGGAGCTGACAGACTCCTTATCTCTGCTCTCTCACATTATAGCTCAGTTCTTATCTTATTGAATGTGGTTTCAACATGCGTTTATGACCTCTCAGTAGTTTAGAGATAAGTGTTGTTAGATGACAAAGTGAAAGTGAAAGTACCAGTCACACAGCTAGAAAAACAGTTAACCCTTTGTGACTGAACAGCTCAATATTTTTTAATAAAGGCCAATTGAAAATATGATTTTTAGCCAAAAATAAGTTAAATGCAATCATAAAAAAGTGACTCCAAAGATGTACATAGCCTTTATGCACTGTGGCCCTTAGGAGTGTTCAATCTGAACATGTGGCTCTTGGGTCAGTTTTGTTTCCCTGTGGGTACAGATCAGCTGAGTCTTACAGTCACCAATCTCATGCAACTGACAGGTTCCGATCCTGCAGCACTTTGAAGATCTCTGCTTGCTTCCAGTGAATGGAAACATTCCTGTGTACAGGCAGAGCGGGAAAACCCAGTCCAGATCCTATTCCTTTTAGGTTGATACAAGAGAGAACTCCCCCTGATACACTGTAACAAACCCCCACTTGATGGATGTTCCCATTCACAGAAAGCAGAGATGCCCCAATCAAGAGAAGATTCGACCGGAGACCAGAAATCATACGGAGGCCTAAAGTAAATACTGCCTTTTATATTATAAAAATAATGGTACGGTCCGGGGCTGCGCACGCGGGCAATGTAACACGTCATATGGCAGGTGGCACCAGGTCGGCCATTACTCTCCCCCCCGAGGTTTCCGACGTCCTGCGATCGGGATCCGGGTGGGGGGCGGAGTCTGGCGCCTGCGCTCATAAGTCTCGTAATACCAGGTGGGCAAACGCCAGAAGTGCATATCTTGGGTATGTTGGCACGCGCCATGTCCACAATACTCCATAGAGTCAACCGGCCCTTTAAGAAGATCCGAGAACCAGGAAAGGGATCGGCAGGTTATTGTGAGAACTCAAAGTCCGGTGGAAGAAGCTTAAGTCCGACCTCACCCTTGGCACATCATCTTCACCGTGGACGTCAACCAAAAGAAAACCAACTAAGGAGCCATGGACCTGACTTGTGGAAGCGGCATCTGCGTCAGGGCGGTCATGAGCGTTACGTGGTATGGTCATGGTCGTAAAGACTGGATAGTATGGAGAGAAGAGCAGAAGACGCCGACCTCCAGGTCCACAAGATCACCACGAGGCACCCTACAGACCAATCCCATGGGTCTTCTGATGCGTGGTGAGATTCTGCTTGTGCCTGAAGGTCTTGCCGCAGTCGTTGCACTGGTAGGGCCGTTCCCCGGTGTGTGTCCGTAGGTGGGCGATGAGATGGTGCTTCTGGATGAAGCTCTTCCCACACTCGGAGCAGGTGAAGGGTCTTTCTCCGGTGTGGGTCTGCTGGTGGCATTTGAGGTATTCTCTCTTGCGGAAGCTTTGCCCACAGTCGTTGCACTTGTAGGGTTTCTCGCCCGTGTGGGTCCGACCATGGATTTTAAGGTGCTCACAGGTGCTGAAAGTCTTGCCACATTCGCTGCAGATATAAGGACGTTCCCCGGTGTGTGTCCGCTGGTGCCTCACCAAATGCTGCTTCTGGATGAAGCCCTTGCCGCAGTCGGCACAGGTGAAGGGTCTCTCCCCAGTATGGATCTGCTGGTGTCTCTTCAGACAATCCCGTTTGCGGAAGGTCTTCTGGCACGACTCGCACTTGAAGGGTCTCTCCCCGGTGTGAGTGTGCAGGTGAAATTTCAGGTGCTTCATGAATCTAAAAGTTTTGCCGCACTCGCCGCATTCAAAGGGTTTTTCACCGGGTCCTGCCCTCTGGCTCTCGCTGTTCTCGCTGTCTTCGTCTCGGCAGAGCCCCGTCTCCTCGTCCTGTGCTTTTTTGTGCGCCTTCAGTTGCTTCTGAGACTTGAAGGTCCTGCCACAGTCCTCGCACTTGTTGGGCCGCAGTCCGGTGTGTATTCGGTTGTGCCTCTTCAGATGCTCGTAGGTGGTGAAGCTCTTGCCGCACTCGCTGCAGATATGGGGGCTTCCGCGACACGCGCCGGTGGAGGAGTTATTATAGGGGAACTCCTCCACTATTACCACAGTGAATGGTCTCTCGCCTGTGTGAGTTCTCTGGTGTCTCACAAGGTGATGTTTTTGGATGAAACCCTTGCCGCATTCTTCACAAGAGAAGGGACGTTCACCAGTATGGATCTGCTGGTGGCGCCTCAGATGTTCACGTTTCCTGAAGCCCTTCCCGCAGTCCTTGCACTCGTGCGGTTTTTCGCCCCGGTGCTGTTTCTGGTGGAACCTAAGGTGCTTGAAGGTGCGGAAGCTCTCGCCGCACTCATTGCAGCTATAGGAGGTCTCACCCGAGTGGCTCCGCTGGTGAGCCAAAAGAGTCTGCTTATGCCTAAACCTCTTCCCGCAGTCCTCGCACTTGTGGATCCTCTCCCCGCTGTGCGTCTGCTGATGGACCTTGAGCACCCGGTGGGCTCTGAAGCTCTTCCCACAATCCCCGCACTTGTACGGTCTCTCCCCCGTGTGGATCCGCTGGTGGATCTTTAGACGCTCGTTGGTGCTCAGGCTTTTGCCGCACTCCTCGCACTTGTAGGGCCTCTCCCCCGTGTGCGTCCTCAGGTGAGTCACCAGGTGCTGCTTCTGGATGAAGCTCTTCCCGCACTCGATGCAGTTGTAGGGCCGCTCTCCCGTGTGCGTCTGCTGGTGCCGCTTCAGGCTGTCCCGCTTTCGGAAGGTCTTGCCACACTCCGAGCACCGGTACTGCTTCTCCCCATCCTCTTTTGTAGGGTCGGCCTGCGAGGCTCCAGTGCTAAAGCTCTCCGCGTAAGGGGATCCATTCTCAGGTTGGTTTCCGGCTTGCTGGGATATGCTGGCGGTTGGTTGACATCCGAGGTCGTCCTCCATCTCCGGACATGATGAAGACTGATCCAGAACCGGAAGAGAAGACGGGTCAACATTCTCCAGCTTGTCACTGTACTTCATCTTGTCACCGACCGGAGCATCTTCTGCAAAGAATAACGTACTTAATGTTAACAGAAGTGGTGGAATAGTCTGCAGATCTCTAGAGAGGTCAGTGGTAATAATCTGCAGGATATATCACTATGTATCTGTCAGGAGGTGGAGAGGACAGAGTGATGTTCTGCAGATCTCTATAGAGGTCAGAGGTGTAATAATCTGCAGGATATATCACTATGTATCTGTCAGGAGGTGGAGAGGACAGAGTGATGTTCTGCAGATCTCTATAGAGGTCAGAGGTGTAATAATCTGCAGGATATATCACCATGTATCTGTCAGGAGGTGGAGAGGACAGAGCGATGTTCTGCAGATCTCTAGAGAAGTCAGTGATGTAATAATCTGCAGGTTTTGTGTATTATCAGGGGGGGAGTGGTAGAATTACCCAGGGAGATGAGGGCCTCATAGTTCTCCTTCATCATGTCCTTGTACAGCTCCTTCTGACATTCCTCCAGGTCCTTCCATTCATCCTCCGAGAAATATGCAGCCACATCATCGAAGGAGACCGGGACCTGGGAGGAGAAGAGGAGACGTCAGCGAACATGGACATCATGCACCTACAGCCATTCTACAAAGAGTAATAGGCAATACCTGCAGCTGCCACAAGGGGGAGATCACAGCACAGACATTTATACATCTCTTTATTAGTTCAGTACTGACTTTATGAAAATGTCTGCAGTGAGCTCCCTCTAGTGGTGGATGTATAATCTGTATGTAGTGAGCTCCCTCTAGTGGTGGCTGTATAATCTGTATGCAGTGAGCCCCTCCTAGTGGTGGCTGTATAATCTGTATGCAGTGAGCCCCTCCTAGTGGTGGCTGTATAATCTGTATGTAGTGAGCCCCCTCTAGTGGTGGCTGTATAATCTGTATGTAGTGAGCCCCCTCTAGTGGTGGCTGTATAATCTGTATGTAGTGAGCTCCTCCTAGTGGTGGCTGTATAATCTGTATGTAGTGAGCTCCCTCTAGTGGTGGCTGTATAATCTGTATGTAGTGAGCTCCCTCTAGTGGTGGCTGTATAATCTGTATGTAGTGAGCTCCCTCTAGTGGTGGCTGTATAATCTGTATGTAGTGAGCTCCCTCTAGTGGTGGCTGTATAATCTGTATGTAGTGAGCTCCCTCTAGTGGTGGCTGTATAATCTGTATGTAGTGAGCTCTCTCTAGTGGTGGCTGTATAATCTGTATGTAGTGAGCTCCCTCTAGTGGTGGCTGTATAATCTGTATGTAGTGAGCTCTCTCTAGTGGTGGCTGTATAATCTGTATGTAGGGAGCTCCCCCTAGTGGTGGCTGTATAATCTGTATGTAGGGAGCTCCCCCTAGTGGTGGCTGTATAATCTGTATGTAGGGAGCTCCCCCTAGTGGTGGCTGTATAATCTGTATGTAGGGAGCTCCCCCTAGTGGTGGCTGTATAATCTGTATGTAGTGAGCTCCCCCTAGTGGTGGCTGTATAATCTGTATGTAGTGAGCTCCCCCTAGTGGTGGCTGTATAATCTGTATGTAGTGAGCTCCCCCTAGTGGTGGCTGTATAATCTGTATGTAGTGAGCTCCCCCTAGTGGTGGCTTCATATGTATATTTTATGCAGGAAAAGTAGATAAATTAAACAAATCTCAGCAGGAAGCAGACATTTTTGACTGGTGGCTGCTCATTAATTGGTAATACCGTTATATCTGGTTCCAGCTAGTGAACACCTGCAGAACTGCACTGCTCAGCACACCAGATGCCAACCTCAGAGCGGACCTCTGTATACTGTATGTATCACCGCCACATATGTTAGAGACTCACAGTAAAACATCATATATCCAGGGGCGGACTGGGAACTTAAAGTGGCCCTGGAAAAAAATACTAAAAGTGGCCCCATTTTGTAGTTGGGTCCAAATTGATGGAAGGCGGGGCCAGCAATACCATATCCTGGCACATTATACCACCCAACAGAGCCAAATACCACAGTCCATCACTAAATACTGTGATCAGCACTAAATACATTCCCAAAAACTTCCACTGAGCGGCCGTGAGGAGGGCCCAGGCGGCCCCCTAGGCATCGGCCCACCGGGAAAATTCCCTGTAAGGTCTATGGCCAATCCGCCCATGCATATATCACTGCATACATGCACATCGCTCTGCGTGGGTGCTGTGTACCAGACTCAGTTTTCCATATATAAATGAATAATAATCAAGATCATAGATAATTAACTCTACGATATCTGGTGTCCAGCGACCTGCTATGATCTGTGTCCTCAGGGATCGGGGGGCTTACACGTGTAACATATGAATGAAAGCGCGTCAGCTACCTCCAGACTATAAACTGTGCTGTACCCGGTGCCTGTGATCCATTCTCTCTATAGTCCCTTACATGACGGCAGGTTCTGCTCGTTATTTCGGCGCCTGGCAGGACACATGGGAGGTCGGCCTAGAACGTGTCAGTCTCGTCAGTCCACTCGGATATTATATGCATGTTCCTGGCGGTAATATGTGTGTAATACTCTGACATGATGTATATGTGCAGTGACTGGACACCGGCCCCCGAGTGACGGCTCACGTGTTCTGCAGAATATGTTGGCACTATATAACGACAGATCATGCCGCCCGCGGATCTCACCCCCAGCTGCCGGCCGTCAGCCCCTCTCGTACCTGCGCAGCGTCTCCCTCCGGTAGGGGCTTCTCTAGCTCTCTCCGGGTGGACGAGAGGCTCAGCCTGTCTCCAGCTGTCACCGAGCAGATCATGTGGGAGCCGGGCCGGGGGCTGACGCCTGCCTAACGCAATCTGACCAGAACCGGGGGCGTCTCCACCAATGCCATGAAGTGGGGCTGCACCCCCAAAACCCCCCACAGCAGAGGCCAGGCCTGAAGAAATCCTCTGCGATCTGCTGAGAGGAAAGGAAGCAGGAAGTTCCTCCCTCAGCCTGACATCAAGAGACTCCCCCCCCCCCCATCACACTGCAGCAGCGCTCCACCCCCGACACTGCATCACACACAAGCAACCACCCACTACACCCTGACCAATGATGTGCACACAGGAGCAGCAGAGCTGAGGGTGTCATATAGCACAAATAGCTCAATGAGATATCGCTAGTTATCTACTGCACTACTCAAAGAGTCATCACTGTGTTATCTGTGGTGTTACATAGGACTGCAGGTGACATCTACTACATATCTGTACTCAGAGAGTGTGTATCTGTGGTTTACGGACTGTACTCTGTACTCAGGTGTTATCTGTGGTGTTACATAGGACTGAGGTGACATCTACTACATTTATCATGTTACAGAGAGTTAGGTGAGTATCAGAGTTATCTGTGGTTTTACATAGGACTGCAGGTGACATCTACTACATTATTGTACTCAGAGAGTTATCACTGTGTTATCTGTGGTGTTACATAGGACTGCAGGTGACATCTACTACATTATCTGTACTCAGAGAGTTATCACTGTGTTATCTGTGGTGTTACATAGGACTGCAGGTGACATCTACTACATTATCTGTACTCAGAGAGTTATCACTGTTTATCTGTGGTGTTACATAGGACTGCAGGTGACATCTACTACATTAATCTGTACTCAGAGAGTTATCACTGTGTTATCTGTGGTGTTACATAGGACTGCAGGTGACATCTACTACATTATCTGTACTCAGAGAGTTATCACTGTGTTATCTGTGGTGTTACATAGGACTGCAGGTGACATCTACTACATTATCTGTACTCAGAGAGTTATCACTGTGTTATCTGTGGTGTTTACATTAGGGACTGCAGGTGACATGTACTACATTATCTGTACTCGGAGAGTTATCACTGTGTTATCTGTGGTGTTACATAGGACTGCAGGTGACATCTACTACATTATCTGTACTCAGAGAGTTATCACTGTGTTATCTGTGGTGTTACATAGGACTGCAGGTGACATCTACTGCATTATCTGTACTCACCAGCCGCAGTTGGGCAAAAAACCCCAAAGTAAACATCGTAACACTATGAATTGGTGAATAGGGAAACACGAGAAAGGTCAGTAAACGTGAGCCAGAGATCAAGAACCAGAAGACAACCAAAACCAAAGCCAGAGTCAATAACCAGAGAAACACTCACCAGAGCTTCAGATCCAGAGCCAGGGAAGACACTGAATAATCAGCAGTGAGTGAGGGAGAAGAACAGGTTTAAATCTCCCACCACAGATTACCTGACACCGCTGAGGACACACCCAATCTCCACCCTCAGACCAGGGAGGCACAGGTGAGGGCTAAGAGTGTGCAGAGGAAGGAACCTCCCACCACATGTCTAAGTCAGGAGACAACAGAGGTTCCCTGGCAACAGCTGACACTAGAGTTTCCGGCGTCCCATCTCCCAGCAGTACCAAGATCCGGATCTCACAGAGTGACACGCGCGCATAAACGGCGAACCTTTACTAGCTCCGCCCTCCGGGGGCAACACCCCGCCCCTTGTGGCCAACGAGGGGTGAGGGAGGTCCCATTTGAGGGCTGGAGGCCACCTGGGAAAATGAGAGACACATCTTTGCGTGGTGACATGCTTCCGGTGAGATTGCGTCTGTCCCCCGCCTAACCAGATGACCGTCCAGCACGGAATAATATGGATTAATTGGCGCAAATAGCTTATCCTGCGGGGCGTCTGTAGGAGACAGATGTTACCACTTCATCACCTCCCATTCAACGTTGGTGGAGATGACCACCAGTCCCGGGGAACACAATCCGTCAAAAACGTAAAGAGCTAACCGTACCAAAGCATTTCACGGAGATGGGTCCAAAGAAAAAGATCTTAGATTTAGTGCGTTCAGTGCCTGTGCTGTGGACCGTAATTTGCGGTCCACAATGCACGGGCACTGACATTGTGGCCGCCGCATTCGGATCCCGGACCCATTTACTTGAATGTGGTCCGCGATCCTCATCCGTTGGTCTGCACCGCAAAAAAGTAGTGCATGCGCAACTTTTTTGCGGTGCGGAGGCACGGCCAGAAACACCACGGAACCACACCGTAGTACTTCCGTGGTTTTCCGATCCGTGCCTCCACTCCGCATCTCTGTGATTGCGGACCCATTGAAGTGAATGGGTCTTCGATCCGTAATGCGGGCTGCACATGGCTGGTGCCCGTGTATTGCGGACCCGGCTTATGTGGGCCGCAATATTGGCACGGGCCGGCACCAGTCGTGTGCATGAGCCCTTATGATCATTGACCCTCGTCCCCCCCCTTCCTCCTTACTTCGACGAGGTGGCAATAGGGAACGATTACTACGACGCAGGGAATTACAGTGGACGTACAAACTACAGGCGGTCTCAAGTTCGGATCCGCAAAAAAAATGGATAATGTCCGCATGGCATCCGTTTTTTTGCCGATCCACTGTAACAATGCCTATCCTTGTCCGCAATACGGACAAGAATAGGACATGTTCTATTTTTTTGCGAGGCTATGGACCGGACATATGGATGCGGACAGCACACGGTTTTTTTGCGGACCCATTGAAGTGAATGGGTTCAAACCTGAGCCGCAAAATATGCAATTCAGATGCCGAGGAAGACAACGGTGGTGTGAATGTAGCCTTATACTTACCTGCCCTCGAGCGCTTTGCACAGTATTAGAATGTAGCCTCTCACTTTCGCGACCACGTTTTTGCCATGCTGCTTGTGTGAGTGGTCAGCCTCCCCGCCTAACTTCCCATTTGTCGACCTACCGCCCTCGCCACCAATAAACTTCAGGGCTACCCCATCAGCTGACTTACGCCAAACTCCGGAGGCCGACTTCTGGTCTACGCCTTCAGCACAACCTGCACCACCCTCACTGCTGAGGAGAGCGGCCGGCGCCATCTTGGCCTCACTCGCTCTGTTCTTCCCGCTCCCCCACATTCAAGCCCCACTTCAGAGGCAGAACTTGTGGGGCAAAGGGGACTCGTACCCTGAAGTGACGTTTTAGTTGGCTCAGAGCACGGGGTGCACTGGGTTATATCGCATCGTCTCACCTGACCTTGTGTAGGTTTCTGCTTCTTGCTGTTTTTCTTGGCTCTTTCCTCTGCAGGTAACTCTGACCCAAAATACAGCTTCCCCATACTGGCAGGTGATTCCAAGGCACAGATCTGTCTCCTTCCTCGTCAGAGGTGCTATTTGGCAGACAACCAGACTCCACAGAGTCCTGACCCCCTTCCTCCATGCTGCTCTCCTTCTGGTCAGAGTCTTCAGAAGAGGCAGAGGAGTCCTCTGTATAACCATCCTCAGATGATGACTTCCCTACCTCATGTAACTCTGGTTTTCTTCCCTCATTTTCCTTTTTTTCAGGTCTCACTGGGGACGCCATTTCTTGAACCGGTCATCATTATTCAGGTTTTCGAAGAAGACCCCTCCACCTTCCAGTATGGCCGACCTCCTCCTCTCCAGCTTCTCTACCTGCACCTTCAGTTCTTTAATACAGGCTGCTATTTTGGCCCCGTTTGCCCCAGAGATCTTCCTGACCTGGACCCTCAGCGCGCTCAGTTCATCCCAGAGCCGCCGCAGGGATCTTCTAGTCTCCTGGAGCCGGGCTGCTATACAAGAGCTGAAGGTAGATGTTGATTCTCCAGCTCTCAGCAGCTGGGCCCTTCCGGATGTTTTCCTGGGAGGCTTTGGCAGCCTTAACGCTAGACCCAACCTCAAGTCCGGCCGAGGCCACATCACTGCAACCCCGAGCTGATTGCCTCACCCCTGAGGCTGGTTGAGCAGTCCCAACCTCCGACCCCTCACCGGCTTACTCCGGGGGGATAGGAGTACGAGGCCTCCAAAACCGGCACTATCCAGAGACAAGAGAAGGTGCTGGGCAGGGAAAGAAGGCAGGAGCTCCTCAACAACAGGACAGGATTAGATACACAGCTCACAGACTGTATCACACAGGATAGGATTAGATACACAGCTCACAGACTGTATCACACAGGATAGGATTAGATACACAGCTCAGCAGACAGTATCACACATGATAGGATTAGATACACAGCTCAGCAGACAGTATCACACAGGAGAGGATTAGATACACAGCTCAGCAGACAGTATCACACAGGATAGGATTAGATACACAGCTCAGCAGACAGTATCACACAGGATAGGATTAGATACACAGATCAGCAGACAGTATCACACAGATAGGATAGATACACAGCTCAGCATATCACAGGATAGATTAGATACACAGCTCAGCAGACAGTATCACACAGGATAGGATTAGATACACAGCTCACAGCACACAGGAGGATTACAGCTCAGCACCAGTATCACACAGGATAGGATTAGATACACAGCTCAGCAGACAGTATCACACAGGATAGGATTAGATACACAGCTCAGCAGACAGTATCACACAGGATAGGATTAGATACACAGCTCAGCAGACAGTATCACACAGGATAGGATTAGATACACAGCTCAGCAGACCAGTATCACACAGGATAGGATTAGATACACAGCCTCAGCAGACAGTATCACACAGGATAGGATTAGATACACAGCTCAGCAGACAGTATCACACATTAGGATAGATACACAGCTCAGCAGACAGTATCACACAGATAGGATTAGATACACAGCTCAGCAGACAGTATCACACAGGATAGGATTAGATACACAGCTCAGCAGACAGTATCACACAGGATAGGATTAGATACACAGCTCAGCAGACAGTATCACAGATAGGATTAGATACACAGCTCAGCAGACAGTATCACACAGGATAGGATTAGATACACAGCTCAGCAGACAGTATCACACAGGATAGGATTAGATACACAGCTCAGCAGACAGTATCACACAGGATAGGATTAGATACACAGCTCAGCAGACAGTATCACACAGGATAGGATTAGATACACAGCTCAGCAGACAGTATCACACAGGATAGGATTAGATACACAGCTCAGCAGACAGTATCACACAGATAGGATTAGATACACAGCTCAGCAGACAGTATCACACATGATAGGATTAGATACACAGCTCAGCAGACAGTATCACACAGGATAGGATTAGATACACAGCTCAGCAGACAGTATCACACAGGATAGGATTAGATATACAGCTCAGCAGACAGTATCACACAGGATAGGATTAGATACACAGCTCAGCAGACAGTATCACACAGGATAGGATTAGATACACAGCTCAGCAGACAGTATCACACAGGATAGGATTAGATACACAGCTCAGCAGACAGTATCACACAGGATAGGATTAGATACACAGCTCAGCAGACAGTATCACACAGGATAGGATTAGATACACAGCTCAGCAGACAGTATCACACAGATAGGATTAGATACACAGCTCAGCAGACAGTATCACACAGGATAGGATTAGATACACAGCTCAGCAGACAGTTATCACACAGATAGGATTAGATACACAGCTCAGCAGACAGTATCACACAGGATAGGATTAGATACACAGCTCAGCAGACAGTATCACACAGGATAGGATTAGATACACAGCTCAGCAGACAGTATCACACAGATGATAGGATTAGATACACAGCTCAGCAGACAGTATCACACAGGATAGGATTAGATACACAGCTCAGCAGACAGTATCACACAGGATAGGATTAGATACACAGCTCAGCAGACAGTATCACACAGATAGGATTAGATACACAGCTCAGCAGACAGTATCACACAGGATAGGATTAGATACACAGCTCAGCAGACAGTATCACACAGGATAGGATTAGATACACAGCTCAGCAGACAGTATCACACAGGATAGGATTAGATACACACAGCTCAGCAGACAGTATCACACAGGATAGGATTAGATACACAGCTCAGCAGACAGTATCACACAGGATAGGATTAGATACACAGCTCAGCAGACAGTATCACACAGGATAGGATTAGATACACAGCAGCTCAGCAGACAGTATCACACAGGATAGGATTAGATACACAGCTCAGCAGACAGTATCACACAGGATAGGATTAGATACACAGCTCAGCAGACAGTATCACACAGGATAGGATTAGATACACAGCTCAGCAGACAGTATCACACAGGATAGGATTAGATACACAGCTCAGCAGACAGTATCACACAGGATAGGATTAGATACACAGCTCAGCAGACAGTATCACACAGGATAGGATTAGATACACAGCTCAGCAGACAGTATCACACAGGATAGGATTAGATACACAGCTCAGCAGACAGTATCACACAGGATAGGATTAGATACACAGCTCAGCAGACAGTATCACACAGGATAGGATTAGATACACAGCTCAGCAGACAGTATCACACAGATAGGATTAGATACACACAGCTCAGCAGACAGTATCACACAGGATAGGATTAGATACACAGCTCAGCAGACAGTATCACACAGGATAGGATTAGATACCACAGCTCAGCAGACAGTATCACACAGGATAGGATTAGATACACAGCTCAGCAGACAGTATCACACAGGATAGGATTAGATACACAGCTCAGCAGACAGTATCACACAGGATAGCATTAGATACACAGCTCAGCAGACAGTATCACACAGGATAGGATTAGATACACAGCTCAGCAGACAGTATCACACAGGATAGGATTAGATACACAGCTCAGCAGACAGTATCACACAGAATAGGATTAGATACACAGCTCAGCAGACAGTATCACACAGGATAGGATTAGATACACAGCTCAGCAGACAGTATCACACAGAGATAGGATTAGATACACAGCTCAGCAGACAGTATCACACAGGATAGGATTAGATACACAGCTCAGCAGACAGTATCACACAGATAGGATTAGATACACAGCTCAGCAGACAGTATCACACAGGATAGGATTAGATACACAGCTCAGCAGACAGTATCACACAGGATAGGATTAGATACACAGCTCAGCAGACAGTATCACACAGGATAGGATTAGATACACAGCTCAGCAGACAGTATCACACAGGATAGGATTAGATACACAGCTCAGCAGACAGTATCACACAGGATAGGATTAGATACACAGCTCAGCAGACAGTATCACACAGGATAGGATTAGATACACAGCTCAGCAGACAGTATCACACAGATAGGATTAGATACACAGCTCAGCAGACAGTATCACACAGGATAGGATTAGATACACAGCTCAGCAGACAGTATCACACAGATAGGATTAGATACACAGCTCAGCAGACAGTATCACACAGATAGGATTAGATACACAGCTCAGCAGACAGTATCACACAGGATAGGATTAGATACACAGCTCAGCAGACAGTATCACACAGATAGATTAGATACACAGCAGACAGTATCACACAGGATAGGATTAGATACACAGCTCAGCAGACAGTATCACACAGGATAGGATTAGATACACAGCTCAGCAGACAGTATCACACAGGATAGGATTAGATACACAGCTCAGCAGACAGTATCACACAGGATAGGATTAGATACACAGCTCAGCAGACAGTATCACACAGGATAGGATTAGATACACAGCTCAGCAGACAGTATCACACAGGATAGGATTAGATACACAGCTCAGCAGACAGTATCACACAGGATAGGATTAGATACACAGCTCAGCAGACAGTATCACACAGGATAGATTAGATACACAGCTCAGCAGACAGTATCACACAGGATAGGATTAGATACACAGCTCAGCAGACCAGTATCACACAGATAGGATTAGATACACAGCTCAGCAGACAGTATCACACAGGAGATTAGATACACAGCTCAGCAGACAGTATCACACAGATAGGATTAGATACACAGCTCAGCAGTATCACACAGGATAGGATTAGATACACAGCTCAGACAGTATCACACAGGATAGGATTAGATACACAG